>NW_019379674.1:6629141-6646443 GCF_000648655.2 Copidosoma floridanum
TTTAAATTTACATTTCATTTATTAATAATTTATTCAAATATCATTTGATTTTATTTGATTACATATCTTAAACAATATACAGATTTTCGTGTGAAGTACATTTGTCTAAAAATTATCATCATCTTTTTTGTTGCTTATATTGGATCCTTTACGTATTACGCAGTAAAGCACATAATCATTTTTCGGATTTACCAATTATAAGTGCTAATTTTTTTTGTTTTTTTTTCGTTCATCATCGCCCGTAGGCTCAGACATGGCATTTTTTTACACAAGCATAGTGTTAATTAGCCACCGGTGCACCTGAGTTATGACCAGATGTTTATATACATATACATACATAAACATTAGAATGACATTATTTGTGAAGTTATTACCAATTTGTTTAGCACAACAAATTTACCAACAATTTACCATGATTTTTTATTTATTTACTACTTTTTTTTTGCATCATAATTGTGTATTTGTACGTAATATTTGAAAATATATTTCACCCTTTTACCATAGAAAATTATATCCGTATTGTTTTATATGGAAGAACTTATTTTCTTAATTGTTAAGAAATTTTTTACATCATCGAGCCAAGCTTATGCCTCAAGTGATGCATAAAATTTCCTAATTTCAATGTTGTAATGATCTAACGCCTTAATTATCTCGTTATGCATCAATTTTCGAATCTCGTTATACTTTGCTACTTCACTGTTGTAGTACGCGAGCACGTATTTGTACCCATTATGTTTATCATTATACTCCTCAACAGTTGCCTGGCCCATAGTATACAAGTTTTTTATTGTATTCAAATCACCACTCAACCGTTGAACCGATCCTTGTATTTGATTAACCTTTGTAAGTTGCTTGTCAACAATAGAATCAATTCTCTGCATCTCAGCGAGTATTGATTTAATCGTTGGCAAGCAAGCGGTTGTTTTTATGTTTAGTAGCATTATGTTGTAACTGCTACAATTTAAAATGTTGACCAAAGTATATCTTGTTGGAAAATTTATTTCAGCGCTTTGTATAAAATACGAAAGTTCCGAGACTTTGGTGTAAGATGCTGTTTCCCAGGATTCACCACATCCGATCGACGATGAACTGACGATTCCGATAACTTTGTCCTCCACAGTAAGAGAGCTACCTCTGTAGGCCTGAAAATACATATATCACAATCAGTTACTTGTAAATGATTATCGATAAATTGCTATGAAAAAATAGGTATATATTTCAACTTAGTCCGAGAAATACTTTTTTTTTTTTATAACACAAAACTAATAAAATTAATCATTTTTTGAAATTATATTGATAATAGTTTCATCACTATCTTATTAACTATTTTACTATACAAAAGTAAAGTTGCTTTTACAATTTACTACATTAATCTAAATTACAAAATGAGGGACTAATTATCGCTAACGTTTCAAAATGTCAACGTCGTTATAGTATACTTATTACGTGCCTAGGCCAGTAAAGTAAAGAAGCCTCAGATTACCAATGAGATACCACTTTTTCAGTTTTTCAGAAAGACAATTTTAGAGTCTCAAGTGTACTTACATTAACCGACATGAAGTAAAACTTTTATCAGTGAATTATCAGAAAAGTTGTTACACTGATTAAAAATAAGCTGTAAAATTAGAAGCACACGAATTTACTGAAACCATCGATGCTACTTGCCCGATTAATTAAGTAAAAAAATAGGGAAAAATTTAACAGAGAGCTTTTTGTTATAATTATGTTTCGTTAAGTGTAAAGTTGTTTACTGACAAAACCTTGAGTCACTTACGTTGCAAGAGCCATTGCGCGACGTAGAAGACTGTGTTATCCCACATAGTAGAGTTGGAGAATCTCTACCACAATGTCTGGAATCTACCACTTTTATTGATTTACGAGTCCATTTTCCGAGCGGGTTGTCGTTATCTTTGACGTAACTTGGTACTACTGCCACTTTGTTCGTAAAATCTTCCCCCCTCAAGGGCAGCAATGCCAAGTTATTGGAAGGGCTGGAAATGGAATCATTTCTGCTTTCAAGCTGCAGAAACGAGTTTTAGTAAATCATAGAAAGGAGTGCCTTAAAGTTATAAATATTACTTTTGAGCTTACTTTCAGGACAGCGATGTCATTTATCAGTCTGCCATCACGTAACTTTTTAAATCCTTTGTGGGAAAACATTTTGGTTGCCAAACGACTCTGAGTGTCATCTACGTTTGTATTCCGAGCCACGACTGTGTATGGCGGATGTCTTCTGAGCCGTCCGTATTCGTTGTAAAAACAACTGGCCGCGGTCAAAACTAGGTCATTTGCAATAAGTGTACCACCACAAAAGTAAATTCCGTAAGTTTGTATGGAGACATCAAAGTTTTTCTCAATGTTTCTTGCTGGTGGGTGGTTATTGAAATTTTCGTACGAATAACCGATAGCTATAAGAAAAATTCAAAACGATTAATTTTTTTTCCGCCCTCGGGTGGTTTTGGGAGGCTGGTACTTCCTCGGGCGAAAAAGCAGTTTTCCGGAACTCGTTCGAAAAGTCTCCTTTACGAACCTCGTTACGTCCCTCGCCTTCGGCTCGGGCCGCAAACGTCTCGGTTCGCAAACAGAGACTTTTCAAACTCGTAGGAAAACTACTATTTTAACAGTAGTTCACTGTTTTAAAACTTCGGATGTTACAAAAATTTTTAATGAATGTAAAAAATCGTAGACTTGCGTCTTTTGAGAGATGGTTTTTGATTTTTTGCAAAAGTGTCTTCTATTTTTAAAAGAACAAGTAACTTACGATTGAAAATGGCTTACAAAAATGTTTTAAATCGGTTGATTTAAATAAAATACGTGTTTTAAAAGTTTGTCAAGAAACATGGCACATGTGACGTGTTTAATATTCAAATTACTTGGACGTAAGGTGCAGTATTACATGCGTGTTGGTAGATTGATTCATAATATGTCTGTATATTTTTCTACTGTTATGTTTTCATATATTGGGCAAATATATAATAATATAATACATAAAAGTGTAACAAAATTTGTCGTTTTATCTTGAAATTTTTTTTAAAGTCTTGTCTCGTTTTTAGGTTTTACAGAGAGTCTATAGAGATCCTCAAGACTTTTAGAAGTCTCGAGAAAAGCTACCGAAATTTATAACATTTTTTCATTCTTTGAGTTTCAAACCTCCTCGAGACGAGACTTTGAAAGGTAAAGTTTAATTTTGCCTCGTCTCGACCATGTTAATACTGATATTTTCACTTACCATAGTCAATAAATGCAATAAACAGAAATGCTACCAAAATGTTGGATACGATGATGCTCTTCATTTTGAATACTTCAAATAACAACTTACGACTCAACTGTAAAGCGACAACTGAAAAGCGCTTTGTTTCGATACTCTATTTATACAAAACGGACGATCTTAGTTGCTTAACTAATTCATGGAATGGGGGGGGGGAGTTAAGAAGTAATTAAAATAAATACTTCCTTTATATATTTTTTTATGTAAATGGTTCCGAATGGAATCCGTGAAATTCTACAGTTATTTAGAGTTTAAGGATTTAAGGATACAATGTTGCTTGCATATATTAAGACAGAATCACAAATACATCATCACAAATACATTTGAATAACATAGTACTCTTTACTCTGATAAACTTCTATGCGTACTTGAAACAGTTGAGCTGGTAAATGAAGTTTACAATTCATAATGTTGATAATCACAACTGAAACCATAAGATAGATGAGACTAAAAAACAAAAAACAAAAAACTTTAACGAATATTATCATTGTGATTAACAGAAGTTTGTTGAGAGAAAAAACAAATACTGTGCTAGTGCTAGAATGGTAATCTGGTGTCATTCCGCCGTCTAGGAACTTTTTACCTTAGCAAACCTACTTTTACCATTCTGGACAGTAATTTCTATTGTAAAAATAGTTCTAAACATTAAAAATTATTGTTCAAATAGTAAAAAGTCTAGACGGCCTAATTTTTGTTATTTTTTTCTCTCAGTGTTTGAGCGATTAATTTTTTTTATGTTATCCTACTATTAATGCGATGTCGAAATTACACGATTGATTTGTTGCGTTAACTGAATTTTCTACATCTACACGACAGTTAGCCTAATACTCGAGATTTAAAAATTTTTATTCTTTTGGATTAGTAAGTAGTCAATAATTTACCAGTTAAAATTTCAAATTGTTAAATCAGTCAACAACTCGATGGGGTTTACAGTTACAACCACGTTTAATATTTAATTCTCATTACTAGCTAGTGACTAACATGGTAGTATTGCACTTTTCAATAAAAATTGGTGTTTTGACTATTGCAGTATACCAAAAATAGATGATATTGATTTGATTGAGGAAATTAAATTAGAAATATTGAAAACTTTTATGTGAACTCAATAATTACACCACATAGTCGGTGAAATTTTTGAAAAAATTGACAAACAAGTGAGTTCGAAACGGTACTATAAAATATTCATAATACTGTAATGACCATGGTAATGACTGTGACATATTATCATACATGACGATACATAGCTATTCATTTATGAGCTTTGGTCATTCATTTACTTTCTTTAATGATTAATACCTCAAAACCTTAACTCCACCCAGTTGACCGTTTCCTTTGTTATACAAATATCTTAGTTAAATAATAATGAAGTAAAAATTATTTTCACAGCTCGAAAACAGGAAGTTAAACGATTAACACGTATTTTTTAAATACATGAGAGCTTCGATGGCTTCGTGGTAGGAAGCATGTTAGCCTTCTACAGTTGGAAAAACTCGAGGGATCGTGGGTTCTCAAATCCAGTTGAAAAGTATCGAGATTTTTTTTTCGTGCTTTTCAATGGGATGAGTACCAAGGACACCGAAAAACCACTTATCCGATTTTTGAAAACAAATCGTGGATTTTTCAGGTGATGCCTGAACCTGAGGCTTCCTTTTTGATGGAAGCCAACACTGGGCAGCCCATCGTTAATGTTACAATCGGTCACCTTTTTTAACAACTTTTCGTTAATACAGCGAATTAAACGGTTTTATTGGAAGAGATCTTTCCATTAAACTTGTTAGTAGCTGGGGTATGCTTGAGCGATCATTGCGCCCTGCAAATAGTACTTGGTAAACTAGACGATCGAGTCGTCTAGCTGGTGACTTAAAGTAGAAAATTACTTCCATTGTCTATTGGTGTTAAAAAACGTTCTGCGTGCTGTCTTCGTTACTAACAAACACTACGTGTGATCAAACGCAGTACTACTTTTACAGTCCAACAAATTACGCGGTACGGACAATTAAATCAGTATTCCATATTATAAAACCTGTGACTCCATTAAAATAGTTTTCGTCACTGGTGAGCATCTTCTCAGTAGAGGGTGAAGTGTACATGTTAAGAAAAAAATGTCCAAGGTCCCGCATTCACCACTGATGCACATCAGGGCTAGGGTTGGTATTGCGTGACTTTTTGAGCCTTTGAGGGTGCCTGAAAAACCTTGTTAACGTGTTGCATCTATGTTCTGCTCGTGTTGCTGTGTGGGTATGATTTCGTTTGTTTCATTAATACCAATTGATTTTTCTTGGAATGTTGTGATTGTAAGTTTCTGTAGAATGTACTTTTGGATTTCAGTTTGTAGGTAAAGGAGTATTATGTAAAATAAACAACCGTGGTAGTCATTTTTTTTTTTTTTTTTTTATTTTTTTTTTATTTTCTTTTCATTTCTTTCTTTTCCAATTATGACGATTATTCCGGACGACTGTGTATTGCGATTTATAAGGTACAAATAGTATAAAGGGTACAAGAGTACAAACATTGCGTAGGAACTAGAGTATGCGGACAAACAAATTTTTTTTTCCACCGTTTGTGCTGAAATTCATTTATATTTTTACACTTTCAGGACAGGTTGTTTTTTTTATTTCTTTGTTAAACAATTTTATGTTCGTATTAACGATTGAGACATCAATTTTTTTATTCAAATCTAGTTTTTCTTTCTTTGTATCATCGTAATCAAAAAGTTCTCAGATTCATCAACGTAACGCAAAATCTCAACGCTTAAATTAATTTCTTAACAACAAAATTAACGTAAAATAATTTGTTATTCACCTTAACTTATGTACCAATAAATTTATAACTTGACGTATATAATGCTAATCGTATCGATCGGCCAATTACAATTCAATCCCAGCACAAACGCAATAGTTAGCCATTTAAATAAGTCTTTGACGTTTCTTTTCTTGTGAAGTTGAGCTTTTTGCATTTAACCAAGTCAACGAACGCGGCTTTTACAATAAATATCATATATATATAGTACAATAGATCAACGCAATAATAATAATTATATACATGTATAGCTTTTGGCATGTATATATATATATATTTCGTGTGTGTATATAATATAATCCAATGTAATAATAGGAAGAGAAAAAACATATCGACACGTCTATAGTCTAAAATACTCAAGAATACTTTAATCATCGTATTTACAGAATCGTTGCCATTACATTAGTCAACTATCTATCTATCAACTAGGATTGCTCTATCGGATTTTTCACTCTTAGCGATTGATCAAGTATAGCGTTATTTATAGGCTTGCACACACACACACGCGCGCAAACACTCATACTCGCGCACGCATATACACGTTGTGTCCTTTCTTTTTTGATTGGAATTCATTTTACATACTCTAGCAGGGATAGTATATATTTTTTTAGATATTTTATTCTTAACTCACTTGACGCAATCGAAAAACTTAATTGATTAAAAAATATCACATTTCATTGCTGTACAGCTGTAATGGGAAAAAAATTTTTGTGTTTCAGCTACGTCATTTCATTGCTTCTGGATGCAAAACGATTATCCTGACATTTATTGCCTTAGTGTATCAGAAGTACAGAAATGCACATCCTACACTAAACAGTATAACAACATAATACTTGTAGTTTTTTTGTCGTTTGGGCGAAATGGAAAAAAAAATATTTTCGCTGCGTCAATTCTACAGATTAGACTAAAAGATTCTTTTAGCCAATCATGTCCTTTTATTATTATTTACTTGGCATCGAGAAAAAAAAAGATGTGCCAATACTCAAATGGCTGTGAAATTCGTAATCGAATTCAAAGCAGCTTAGATTTTTTACTGGTAAATAATTTTTATTTGTTTTATAAAAATTACTTCGGCTCATTGTGATTGATCGAATAATTGATGTAACTATTCAATTATCAAACTCTAGTTTTAATCATTTATTTTTCCATGCATCGAGCGTACGTTAATGCGTATGCTCGAGAAAATATTGTTCACTTCAGCCTTACTGTGCGTTCCTCTTATCGCCAGCGATTTCCTGTTTTATTGATATGATTGAACGTTTGGTACTTTCTGTACTTTTTAGAGCTCAAGTATTTCTGTTATAAATTATGGTATTCATGACAAAGCCAAGTGCCTTATTTTTAATGTATTTATAGACGTTTTAAAAATACGTTGCAGCTACAAGAATCAGTGTTTAAATTATAGTTGGCCGTAATACACTACGATCTAAAACATTTTTTTAATTTACCTCCCTAGATGTGAAGCATATAATGGCTAGCTCTGTACGCAATTAATTAATTACCAAAAATTAATACAGGTAGACCATGATAAACATTAATTTTTTTCGGTAAAAAACCGTTCAATTTCATTAATTTTGTGTCATTTAAAAATATCAAAACCCCATTCAAGCTGCTGCAATGCATTTTACACGCATATTGCATTTAATGTATATTGTTCGAGCACACTTGGATTTACAGTGTTGGCCTTTGTCAGCTGCCTTGAATACCGTATTATCAACCTGTACTTTTTGATTTAAAAAAAATTGTCCATCGAATAAATATGAGTCTCTGTGAATTCAATATAGAAAAAAAATAAAATAAAAAAATAAAAAAATAAATTGGTTCCCGGTACTTTGTACTCCATGGAAGACGAGGGACTGAAAAATATTACTGTGGCAGCATTCGTGTAAACTTTTTACTCATCGAACAATTTTCCTTTTTTCCCTCAAAGGAAATTTGGGGGATTATTCTAAGCTACTTTTTTTTATCAACTAATGTAATAGTTCTATTTTCACTCTCTAACGCAGTCTAGAAAAATTACAAATGAAAAAATTCGTCGTAGAAAAAATACTCGGTAGAAAAAATTTTCCGTATACAAAAGGGTACAAAATATGTTTTAGATTCAATAACACTAGAGTATCAAAGTGGTCCTGAAAATTTGTTGCTCCGACCTAAGGTCGGATCGTTTACGTAGAGACTACGAGTTATTTATACAAGCTGTTGTTTCGAAAATTTGGTTCCTCCGTAATACGCACAGGTCACCGAAAAAAAAATATGGATACACCATAAGTTTTAACACTAATGGACAAAAGCTCGCAAGCGTTAATTACAAGGTGATTACGATCTTGATTGTTTAAACTTGTTTTCCTTTCTCTTTTGGAAAATTTTATTTTCCTCGGGAGATACAGGGGCTTCAACGTCCATACGTATAGTCGCCTATCGACACGCGAACCGATTCTCGAGTCACAGGAAATCGGAGAAACGGACACAACTCACGTACTTTTGCGGGCAATCGCGCACACCGACCTACAATTAAAATCCTCAAGATACCAGGACTTTTTTACAATTTGATTATCGAGTCAGCTCTGCATATGTCTTGAATTCCACCAACCACAGCTGAAACTTTTCATTTATACTCATTGGCAAACATTAATCTTGTGATGTGGAATCGACGATTGAGGGACAGATGGTGATGGGGGAGGGGGAGGGCAATAGATATTTTCCAATCGATTCACCAATATACCGGACCGATTTCGTGAAGAGCATCACGTAACGTTTCATCAGCCAAGTAACACAGTTGCCACGAGACACAAAGCTCGGATTGGCAGCGAGTAGAGTACGGTAGCGGGAATAAATTGGATTATCGAGAGTACTCGATGGGAAAGGTCGCGCGGACTATCGCAATCACAGCATACGGTCAAATCGACGCTCGCGAGGTTCCAATACCACCCGCATCATTCGATCCCTCCCAAACCGATCATCCACTTTGGGACCTCATTGCCGACACTTGAGAGAATAACAAATGGACCCAATTGCCAGTACTTCAAAGGTCATCCCTGAGTATGAGAATCGATCTTCGGGGTGGTACCCTTTGGGCAGCGATCTGCTGGAACTTCGCGAGGGTGAGCGATCACATGAAGTACGTGGGATCGTTTTCGGCGATGCGGTCGAGGCGCACCGGCAGGTTGGTCGGTCGTCGCGGTGCCACCGACGCGGTGCTCGCGCTCTTCGTCCCGAGCGAGCGCCGCTGCTTCCTCTTCCGCGCCTCGGACGACCCCTTGCGTCATATGTAGGTGGGCTTCACTTTGTATGCCTTTTTCCATATCTCGCACAGGCACACGGTGCTGTGGAACCTACGGATGCGCGGCGTCAGTGTTGTCTCATACACGAAGAAAAGTGAAAAAAAAAAAAATGTACGTGTATACCTGTAGAAGATGGCCAGGGGCATGGAGACGTGGGTGATGATGGTCCAAGCCCAGAGACCGTAAAAGTGTAGCTGAACGGGGTGAGACTCGGCCCGTGACTTCTCCATCGTGTTGACGGCCCACATGGCCAGATTCGTGACGAGGAGGAAGGTGACGATCTCCCGACCGGGCTTGTGGCGAATCTGCTCGGCCGTGGCTACGGTCCTCTTGGAGGCGTCCAGGATGAAGATGGTCTGGAAGGTCGTCTGGACGACGCTAGCGAAGGCCGTGATGAGGACGAGGCTCGTGTGTTTCTCCTGGGTGAAGTGACTCCCGATGATGGTGAACATCGAGTAGATGAACATGCCCGTCTGCGCGGCCACGAGGAGGATGTTGTCCAGCTCGAGGTTTCGGCTGCCGTCGTAGCGCAGTTTGCGCATCTGGCACATCCCGACGAGGGTGGCCAGGGTTGACATGCCGTAAAGGGTCAGCTCGCAAATGTTGACCTCCGTCACGGCCAGGTTGACCAGTTCCGGTCGCGAGGTCAGCACAAAGAATAAGATCAACGAGATGATGGTCAGCACGAGGATCAGGATGCCTAGGAACAGGCCTTTGTGGGCCTGGGCGCAGTCGACGCTGTAGTGGTGCGGCGATCTCCTAGTAGGGGGGTGGAAAAAAAAAAAAAAGATTATGGATGTTGGGTGGGACACTGCAAGAAGTGATTGCTTGTCGCACCTGTAAGTGTGAGCGTGATGCCGCACTGGTGGTGTCGCGATCTTGTTCGGGACCGCCTTGGCGATGTTCTTCCACATGACGTAGAGTATGGCCGCGCATATGAGGCTGTACTCGATGGTGCAGGGAAAGAGGAACGGGCTTGCATCCTGGACGAGCGAGCCCATGATGTTGGTGCGCCGGCACTCGAACATGTGGTGGGGTCCCTTCAGACCTCGGGGTATCCTCGCGTGGGTCTCGTGCACGGGGTGGTGGGCGTGGCCGTTGTCGTTCAGGTGCAAGTGGCCCTTTGAACCTTTGAAAGCAGTACAATTTAACACAAAGGGATTGGGCACGTATCGGTTGGAGAGGGAAACATGTTTCGTCAAAGTATACCCAATCTGTGGGAAATTCTCAACGAGTTGTTTTCCGGGTCGTAGAACGTGAGGATTTCGTGTTTGGTCTCCTGGACGAGGACGCTCAGCCAGACCGAGAGGTTCGTGCCTATCATGTGCATCAATCCAAATCGGGCGATGACTCTGTGACTGTACACTTTCATTTGCTGAAAAATTCATTTTTTTAGTATTTTGGGAATTTTTATCTTAATTTACAATTGTATATACGATATAGAAACAGAGAGATTATAGGTATACAGCCAGGGAGCCCCCTACTTTGACTAGTTGTAGAGAAAACGAACCACCGACGAGTCATTTATCAAAGTCTCAACTCCCCAGCACCCACGGCTCCGTTGATGCGTAAGGAGTCAATATTAACAGAAAAGGCTCTCGCATCTCTTTGTTCCCCGCGTTATATTGTATACTCTATTCCTTTGTTCCATCATTTTACTCTCGCGTTGCAGAACCACGTTTCATCCTCGATTTATCATAGTTGTAGTATTTTCCAAAATTACCAATTTTAGCTCATTCATTCACAATGATATTGAAACGATTAGTTAATTTTTTTATTCATACGCCGTGCATCTCGTGAGCATGGCTGATTTTTCTCTTGCACCTCCAGTAGGTACATTACGTCCCCCAAGCGTGAAAAAAAAGGGAAAAAAAGCGCTAACGTGCAGGAAAAAGAAAAGGGGAGACGAGAGAAAAAGGGCGATGAAGCGATGGCACGGGACCTGCACGTAAAATAGTCGATATTGGCTTTTTTCTGCTTCTTGCGCTATACTTCCTCTCCAACGCTACATCGAGTAAACATGGTTCCCTCGATTGATAATCATCAAAATAGCTTCGTGAAATGAATAAAACTAAAGAAAAGTTTTTGTTGATGTGGATTGTATATCCTACACGACTGACCTTATCGTTGAGAAAGATAAAGTACATCTGGATGAAGATGAAGGCCATGCGGGTGGCGGGTGTGATGGCCATCATGATGTTGTGGCACTTGGTGTTGCGCTCTAGCTCAAAGTACTGGCCGAACTCGAGGCCCGAGTAAATCATGGAGCCAACGCCGAAGGCGACCGCACCCATGCGCAGGTAGAAACTGCCGTAGTGCTGGGCCGGCCGGTCGAACAGGTGGGGACAGGTGGACGGGTGCGGGGCGTCGCTGTCGCCGCCACCTCCGCTCGACGATTGCGACGAGTCCAGGTCGCTCGCGTCCTTCTGCTGCTGCTTCTGCTTCTCTGGGTTTTCGTGCAACGGGTGGTATATTTTATAGTCATCGGGATACTATTTTCATTTTTCATTGAAACAGAAAAAAAAAAAAACAAAAAAAAACAAAAAACTTACTCTGCTTCGGCTCGCCGCTGCAGCACATCGTGCAGGAGTACATGACGAGGAGAAAGAACATACTGCCGATGTAGAGGTAGAGGTAGAAGGCCTCGTAAAACGAGGGTGGGATGTACGTGGAAATGACTTCCGACATGGGAAAAGCGATGCCCATGACGACCAGGAGTTTGCCGTAAAGGGCGCTCAGCGTGGTCGCGAACGCGTCGCTGTAGGGCAGATGTTTCACGGAAATTAAGATGCTGATTCAATGAGGGGGGGGGGAACCTATACTGTACATGCAATTGACATTGAAAGAGAATTTTTACGTCTTTTTAGTCTGTTAGTTTATTTATTTGTTTTTTTTTTTTTTTTTTTTTTTTTTTTTTTTTTTTTTTTTTTTTTTTTTTTTTNTTTTTTTTTCAAAATATGTTCTCGGATGGTCCAAAAGGTCTCGTTTCACTGAATTTTTATGGACAATCATTGGATCCACACGATTGATTGGTTCGACGGTACAAAAATACCGCAGTTTTCATTCGTAATTGAGGCAATTTTTGTACTTTGTACAAATATTGTACGCCCAGACGGGTGGGTGCGTATGTAACGTGATACGAATGCAGAGGGAAGCAAACGTATAGCATATATTATGTATACCTATTCGTGGCGAGTCTGGTCCGTCCGTACCTACGTATGCTGGTATTACATACACATGTATGTTTTGGTGTCTGAGGGTGTAGTTATTTATAGCAGATATAATAATGTAATCCGTGCAAGAGCTATTAGCGCTGGGTTCGTCCGTTGATGGGATAATGACGGACTACGGGCGGGAAAGTAGATATTTTTTTTTTTTTTTTTTGTCCACTGGTTCCTTCGGGCTGCTTTGAATTTCAGTCTCTTGAGATGAGAGCCTGTCGGTGATGAGTACACACAACACACGTTGTGTAACGATTGGTGTTGATTTTTTCATGGTATCAAAATCTAAAGAGTTTCACGATTGATGGAGCTGTTGTTGATTTTTCGGGTGTACAAGCAATGGATTTTGTATTTATTTTTTTCCAACAATTGACATTTTTTGACCATGTAGTTGCCATTATTTATATAGATTAAATTATAGAAAAATTGGAATTGATGTATGGAGCCGATAAAATCAGCTGGATAAAATGCGAATCGTCGCCAAACAGCCAAGTGAATAATGACGATGAGGTGCACGCAACATGCATTGGAAGTGACGCTAGCTGCGAGGTGCTATTGCATACTACGACGAATCAGTTTGTACCCATACTCTGGAAAATTATGAAAAAACAAAGCCTAGTTACGAGAGGGATCGTCGATGTCGGGAGGAGGGGGGGAGGGTGGGGGTGGATGTGAATGATTGATCACGTGGACCTTGGCTGATCCGTAGAGATATCAACCCCATCCGTCGTTGTCATCCTTTGCTCACGTGAAACGGTAATGCGTCGGCGACGATGTAAAAATTGGCTCAATTGGTTGGCTCTCGTACACCTAATCGGTCCTCCTCATCCTCCTCCGCATGCAGAGTCCAATGTGTAATCGCGCGGTCACGTGACTCCTCCGTCCATCTCTTTCTTTCTCCGAGCTATCTCTTTCCTCTCTCTCTCTCTCTCTCTTTCCCGGCCATCACCTTTTTCCCGACGCCGGTCCAGTACCTATATACCTACGCTACCCATATACAACTCTGCGTTCATAAAGTACCCAATGCTCGTAATTGTGATGGACGAGCGGCTATTCACTTTGGCCGATCGCGTGGAAAATTTAAGTCGTCTATACCTGTTCTTTAATCGACAAACTGGGCTGGTGTTTTATCTGGACTTGGTGGATCTGAACAATTCATTTTCGCAATAACCAACACAAAACGATACGGAATCATTTTTTTTTTTTTTTTTTTTTTTTTTTTTCGACTAGTATATTATAAAATCAGCTTGTGTTAGTCGAGTCGTTGTACTCTCAATCGCGAAGAAGAGTAAAGAAGAATCGTGATGTTGTAGAGAATAGGGTGGAAATAAAGTCCGTTTCAATGCAGAAGAACAGCTTGAGGGTATGGACAGTCGGGGGTCTCCTCTCAGTTAGATTTCCAATCCTTAGTTATCGAGACACGTGAAAACCCTCTGAACTTTTATATATCAAAGCTTTAAAATCATGAGTTATTTCGTGATGCTAAAAGGAAATTTTATCTTTACTCGTGCAAAGTTAACCACCCAGGAGTTAAAAGGGGCTACTCAGTTAATTCAGTATACACATAAGTGATAACATGTTGGTTAAAAATAGATTGATTTTTTATGTTCCTGTACTTGCTCAGGCAGTATAAAAACACGCAATAAATACTCAAGACGAATCATCACGAATCCGTAATCAATATTGTTTAAACGATAGCACATGCGTGTACTTGTAAAACCATCGTATGAAAAAGAATTTTATAGGTACATAACATGCGTATTTTGAACCACCTGATGACATTGACGAATCTACACACGTGCAAGAATAATCAAAGTAGCACTCACCATCCCTGGTACTTCCAATTCTTGTGGGTGGTGACCTCGAGGTCGAGGTAAGTGGGCGCCGGGTAACAGACGGCAGGTATCGGCTGGCTGGTGGGACACGGCAGCGCCAGCATGTACTGGGGCTGCCGGGTGGTCCTCGAGGGCGAGCTGCTGCTGTGGCGCGACAGCGTCTCCGGAGAAACGATCACCGCCGAGGGCGAAGCGGGCGACGGCAGGGCCGCCGGTAGTCCTGGCCAACTGTCCGGGACACGACAGAACAACAAAGCGCGAGTAAGTCTACCAGTTTTATTTTTTTTTCAAACTCATTCGCCAGACCGTACGATATCTCTCTATCTCGTGCAATATTGGCCGCGTACGACCGAGTCCTCCCCATGTGTATAGGGTCTCGCTACTCGAAGTATATCGCATGTGCAAATAAAAGTCGGCGAGGCCGAAAGTTTGCGTCGTCGGTCTCTCCGGTGGATGGAAAAGTTTCCCGAACTCCTTTTCGGCCGGATGGGATTTTCAAAGGGTGCCATTCAAAGTATATGCGAGAGACACACTCGAGAGCGACAGGTAGACGTATACGTGTACGTGCCCCGATATTAACGATGATAATATTTCCCTTTTATTGATCTCTGGTCGAATTAAATGCCCTACCTCGGATAGAAAAGGGTATCGATTGGGCACTACATAGGGTGTACATCGTTGGGGGACGAATGGACGGGAGGATGATATTAAATTGAATCGACATCGCGGAGGTACAAGTAGAAAAAAAAAAAAAATAAATTCTGATGCACAAATACGACAGTGACGCGCGGCAAATCACACGAGAGCCCGAGTCAATCGACACTATATCGCCGTGCAGGCCTCTCTTTTAATTTAAGGTCAAACGTTGTACGGACGACGGGGTGTTTAATGACCGCGGACCACGTCACATTGACACTGCGCTCTCTGCGCCTCGACGCTGGTATCTCGTTAGAGATGGGTGACCGATAAATCATTTGACCGATAAATCCCGCTTGGAGTTGAGTCTTTTTCGACACCGTTTCAACTATTGGTTACATTAAAATTGCTTTTTCTTTTTTTGTTTTTTTGTTTATACCTCGAGCTGTACTTATACAGATTCAGTGTAGTACCTGTAAAAAAAAAAAAAGTACGTGCACTGAGTAGCCCTTGAACTATGTAATCATCATGCACGCATACAGACGCGAGGCGGTTTAAACACACCACGCATGTATATCCCGTATCTCTCTTTCTTCGTGCACTCGCCCGAGAAACAGCGTAATTTTGCGACTCTCAACTCATACACATACAAACAAGCCCGTCCACCAATAGAAGTATAATCACGCACTCGTGAACTCTACATAGAGTGCGCACCTTCTATTATATGTGCACGTAGGTATAGGTATACATACGTATATATTTATATCCACATCCTCGCGACTTTCAGCGGCAGTTGCCTGTTTTTCGCTTTTATTTCAAGTAGCAGCGGAGAAAAGTGACCCCAGCGGCGTTTTCGAATAATCCGCACGTACGGTGCTTCCAAAGGAGAATAGCTGCTGCTGGTACATAAGTGGAAACGAGCCAACTCGGTGGGGTACATCTTTATATATATGTATATAGGGTGGCACACGAGAGCTCGAGAGATAGGGTGTGCCGCGTATATATACACCACGATACGCGTATAATACGTATACGTAGCGCGTAATCCTCGCGTTATGAAAACAAAACGATAAAGAGACGCACACATGTTAATATAACGCGACGATTAGGCGCGACGTTAATTACTTTTCGGTGGATCTCGTTATTCCACCCCCCCCAACCCCCGCGTCTCTCCGTCGAGTGTACAATTATCAAGGGTTGACGCGATTTTTTCTCCATTTAACAAAATCTCTTTCACGTACATGTACGGTATAAGCTTTTCACGGTGTATACCTTTCTTTCGTCCCGAGGCGTAGAAAAGAAAAATTTGCTAAACTTTTGTACATCGTCTCGTCCACCACGAGAAAGAAGAGACGGTGGTAGGGGGTGGAAAACGATTCGGAGTTAGGTAGATCGACGAGACAAAGAGAGAGGCTCGAGGACCGGGAGAGGAAGAAGAAGAAAAGAAAAAAAAAAAAAAAAAGAAGGGAGACGAGAGGGAGGAGGCCGGCAATCGGACGGAAGCCGGGGGGTCGCGATATTGCGATCCTCCTCGGTTAAACTTGAAATTAAAATAGAAACGATATTTTTGTCTTTAATAATACTCGAGGGAAGAAGAAGAAAAAAAAAAAAAAAAAAAAAGAAGGGAGCAGAGTTGCAGCATCCGTGTATACCGCGCAATACGGCACCTATACGGAAGGAGGTTGACTCAGCGTTGTCGAGTGCGCCGTGCCATTGTGCAAGTCTTGCTCCCCCCCCCCTGCCTCCAGAAGTACCACCTACACGCTCTCCTCCTCGAGAGCTCCTTACTCCTCGTGTGTCCTGACCCCCCCCCTCCTCTCATCCTTTTTTTCCACCCTGTACGTGCATCCTGCTGTACGCGTTGCGTGTATATACACACTTCTGGCTCTTTTGTTGTCATTCGGAAGGCCAGTAGGGGGGTGGGGTGGCTTGCACAAGGGCCTGCATACTGAGTCACGTAGCGCCCACTACTCCGGGATACGTATTGGGCGGGGAAGCCCTTCTAAATTTCTAAGAACTGCCGCTCTCCGTTCGGCCGATCGACTGATTCTCGCTTTCTTCCCGAGCGACGCCTGGGCTGAATTATTCAACGAGAACCATGTGTATCGTACAGGACCACCTCTAAACGACCGATTTTAACTCGCGATACCCAATTTGACGAAATTGCCGGCCGTACGAAAAGTGAAGCTATTGCGCTTCCACGTGTGTTGTATTTGGGTGCACACCCTCCGAGGGGGGAGATCTTATATACATATATATATA
>NW_019379674.1:6646481-6799596 GCF_000648655.2 Copidosoma floridanum
ATATATATATATATATACTATCGGCACGCCCGAACGACTTGGAAACGCACGCGGGTATAGATGTATTCGGGACGAGAAACGTGAAATGCCTCCTGTGGGGAAACGCCGCATCGGCTGTGTATAGCCATCAACTGCAATGCCTTTACCCCCCCTATATATATATATATACGTACAGCTTCTGCGATCGTTTCGATCTCGAAAATTACTACCGATGCCCCCCCCCCTTTTCCACAGTCTCCGTATCGCTATTCTTCCACCCCACTTATCGAAGGAGGGCTGCCATACAGCCTCGGCGTCTGTGTACTGGCAATGTACATTACACACGCTGATGTACCGTTACAGTCGGAAATGTTTAATGGAATCTCTCTCTCTCTCTCTTTATCTTTATTTCGTCTTGCGTGCTTCAATGCGGTGGAAAAGCAAAAGTAATTGTGTAACGAGACGAAATGGTATTGTTTTTCATCGTCGCAGGTAAACGGGAGGGTAGCCTTTTTGTTTTATATTGTTTATCCCCACACGGGTGTAGGTGTATGTATATACAAAGAATCCATTTGGCTCGGTCGCGTTTCCTTGGTGGAAGGGGAGGTTGGTTTACGACGGAGCTCGGGCCCTCCGTTGTATCGGCCAACGCGGCGAAATTAGTTTTGATTATTTCGGTCGGCTTGACTTTTATGGAAGCCCCGTGGAGACTCGAGGGAGTCCCTATGTGGCCCTGCATCTATATACGCACTTTCGGGAGAACTTTCCGTAATGGTATTTACTCACCGCGACCCGAGACTCGGAAATTCTTGCCAATAAGTTGATTTACAAAGGATTTATCGCGCGGAGAGGGGAGGAAAAAAAAAAAAGAAGAATACATTCATTGAAACTCGACTCGGCTGGTTGAGCCGTATATATACGGCACACCGTGTCACTGATTTATTAATATCACATTCAAAGGAAAGTGCGGCTACCGCGATACGTAAGAACGAGGCGGTTGAGTCGACTGGGCAATTGGCCGGGCGAGCGACGTTCAAGGGAGCCATTCAAGATTCGCGTGAGAATTTTACGGGGAAGGGGCTCGCGCGATCGTTTATTGTTTTTTACAAAAGGACAAAAGAAGCGGAAATATTTCACACGCTTGTTTTGTCCGTACAGGGGTCAAAATCGCAAGTTACCTGACCGACGTCTCCTTGATGAGCATAGCCGCCGATGTGTCGTCTCCGTCGAGCTTCAGCGTGACATGTCGCTCGATGCGACCGAAGCTCTCACTTTCGGACACTGCAATGTCGCGGATGTAACTAATGCCACGGGTTGCGCGCGGAGGCCCCTCCGATAAACTCGAGCGATACGCGCGCCTCTTAATTCGCGCCCGACAGAGACGGAGGTACATACATACACACGCTTCATGATTGCCACGAGATAAGTACGGGACCGAGTCGAGAGAAATGATTGCTTCTACAAGCGAGAATATACGTACATGTACATATATGTCCATACAGTCGAGATTGCTGTTTGAAAAATTGAGTGTGTATACTAGATGGGCGAAGTGAAATGAGGATTCGGTGCAACCAACAAAGCCCAAATACTCACTCCACGGTGATTTTGTCCTTGTCCTTCTCTTTCTTCATGCCGGAGGCTTCTTTAGCGCGAGCGAGGGCTGCTTCGATGGCGTCGGCCTCCTCCTCCAGTCTCAGCTCCTCGGACGCCTCCTCGGGTATCGTGGATATGTCCTCGGCGAGTATCGGCAACACCTCGTTGGTGCTGTCGTCGAGAGATTCCGGCACCAATCCGTCGAGGTTGTCCGTTGGCCTCGTCACCTCCTCGATGTCCGAGTCTATCCCCTTGGGGAACGTTTGTACAATAAAATGTTTACCCTCGTTCACATCCATGCATCGCAAAAACAGAGAGGAGAGGGATAAAACTTCTTTTTTTTTTTTTTTTTTTTTTTTTTCTTTTTTTCCCCGCAAGGGTGTGGATTGGATTCCCTCGAAATGAGACGAGGGGAGATATGGATCCATCGAGGCCCGTGGGAGTTGGGAAAACTCGAGGTGTTTGGGTCCGCGTCCAATACCCGCTTGGGAGTCAATTACGTCGCTTTTTTGCCACCACTCGAGCGCCCAGGTAAACAAAAGCCCGGCTATCCATGCCCCCGAGTGCAATGTATACAGTCATCGTGGAAAAAAAAAAATTACCATCAAGTAACGTTCGGTGTGTCCTACACAGATGCCAATGTCCCAGAGGAAAAAGTATATACGAGCTTTGGCCAAGTTCATCGCGGTAATTGAAATTCCAGACACGATGGGCGCATACAGACTCGCGCGAACGTATACACTCGAGCCCGAGAGAAGCGGCTTACCTGCGCAAAGTCCATGTAGAAGGAGTCCCTGGAGTCCGAGCTGCCTCGGCGCAGCCGAAGACTCAGATCCGGCGAGCTCTCGCCCATCTTCCCCTATTCGCCCTAAACTCCTCTTGGCGGGGTGATTCTCGGCTCTCTCTCACTTCCTGTTTCCTCCGCTTCGTAGGGGCGGCTAGGGCTCGGCCGTGCCTTCCTCCCCCAAACGCGTGGGGAATCTTAAAAAGGCTCGATCTGCGTCTGCGAAAAAAAAAAGACAACCAGTTGTACACGAATGTGCTACTTTTATTTATTTATTTATTTTTTAAATACTTGGTAATTAATCAAGGCTGATGCTTTGTAAGGAAATCCCTTTGTTTTTAAAGTTGGCGGTAAAAGGAACAATCCCAGCCCTGCGGGTTTCCCTCTTTCCATGCCACGGGTAAAAGTGCCCCACAACCGGGTTTCGGGGTGGGGGAGGGGAAGCTGTGCAACTCGCTCCCTCGGTCGGAAGGACGATATTCAGTAGTTACGTCCGCGTACGGTCAGACCCTCGCTCGTGAGAGGGGGGGGGGCTAAGAGGCGATATGCGCTCGCTTCTTGATTTACGGGACTATCGTTCGGTTTTATCGTCTGTACATAGTGCGTACATGTATATAGGTTCCGCCTCGCGTGCCCGTACTGTTAATGCGAAATCAGGACTCGCCCCCTTCGGCTCCTGCCTCCTCTGATTTGGTGTTGTTAAGGATTTTCCCTTTTTTTTTTTTTTTACCTCGTCCTTGCGATTGCGATTATTTGACTTGCCGATCAGAGTCACCAATTACTCGGGGCAAACGGCAGCGAAGCTAAGCATTGTGCGTTCATTTGCACTTTGATGCATTGAAGCAAAAAAAAAAATGATAAATAAAAAAAAATCAAATGACATTCGCGCAACTCGCACCTGCTCTCCTTCCTCTTTCCAAACCGGGGGGTTGGGAAAACTCGAAACTTTCAATTTTTCGACGCGCACGTACAATTTCAGTCAAGCCCCGGAGTCGCTAAAATAAAAGGCCAACGCGGGTGTAGGTGTACGAATGCGACCGAACCGAGAGAGACGGGGAGGAAAAAAAAAAAAAGAGCCGATACACGGGCAGGAGAGGGCTGCTCGAAGATGGATGGAAAAAAAAAAGTTGCCGGGTGGAATATTACGCCCACCGAGGAGGGTGGAAGAGGGGAGACGTGCCACGGCTCTTAATTGAGATTCGAGGAGATCAAAAGTCGCGAGACGATATTTTTCACAGCTTTTATGGCACCGTATATACCTTATGTTTTTACCAACAACCACCGCATATACCTCATGTACACACTCGATATGCGCCGATGGAAAATAGCATACGCATCAACGGGAAATTCATCGAAAACTAAATCGACGCCGCGGCTCCTCTTATCGGGTGCGTACACGTTTTCCATTCAAAAGGGTTAGCGAAACGCGAAAGTGACAAAACACAAAGAATCCAACGAGTGATACGCGCATAAAAGGAGCGAGTGGATAAAGGTTTTATATAGACAATAACAAATAGCCAGGGCTTGGTGACGTTTTCGATAGCATAATGGGTGGTTTCTCATGCAAGCTTGGAGCTTTGGAAAACGTTATAAACCAACTCGGCAGTTTGGCTTTAATAATGAAAGCTCCGTTGCTCGGTTATCGTGCTCCCGCGTGTTAATGATCATCAGCGAGAGTATCCGATTCCGCTGGACGCTCGATTTTCGTTCGGTACATTGTAGGTAGTGCCAGTCACTTTGCCCGTGAACCGACCGTCTAATGAACCATGTATATATATAGTCACGTCTCCGGAGTAGAGGCATCGACCAACATACTTCCACTGAGCTGGGAAAGAGCTGCGCTCTACAGTTTTACTGTTAAATCGGTTGCTTATGAGTTTCTTGCTTCGTTTTTCTCTCTCGTACCGATCGTACGCAGTTAACTCGAGGGGAATGTCGGTTATACGGAAGTTGATCGAATAAGTTTGCGATATAGTCATTCGATCGGTGTACGTACGTGGTTCGGAAAGTCATTAGCCGACGTGATCGAAAAGTTATACCAAACGCGTCCGTAGCAATGCCTATACTCCATCCCGAGTTTTTCGATGGCTCGTGAAAAAACGTGGGGGTAGAAAAAGCTCTCGGGGGGGCATTGATGCATCGGATAAATACCTGCCGGGTTCATTCGTCGATGCTGCCTCGTGCCGCGTTTCCGTTGTTGTTCACAGCCTCTCTGCTTCGGGCTGTTGTTGTCGGTGCAGCTTGTTTTTGACATTTTGTTGCTCGGGCATCTCTAGCGCCAATCGAGCCTGGATTTATTGAAAGTAGAGAATAGTTTAGAGTTTATTCGATGATTTTTCTTTTTTTTTTTTTTACTATTTTATATATCATTAATTTATACTCGTGTTCTTTTTTTGTGTAACCTTATCACAAACAAAACGGCAACTGCATTTCAAAGCTCAGGTAGCCTATCGCTAAGTTACTGAAGTATCGTTTAAAAGAATTTTTCAGTAAAACGTTTAAAGCTAAAAAATGTGAAAAAAAAAAAAAGTTATTAATTGTGTTGTTTACGTAAAACCCAACGAAAATATTAACTGGCAACTTAAACACGAAAGTAAAGTAGAGTTTGCATAACAAATAAACTTATACAAAATTGCATGAAAGTTTTTTTCGTATGATAACAAATTTCACCCACTTAGGTAATTATATTATGTTTGTTAACAAAGTGGAGATGGGAAGACAATAAGGTTACTGTGCGTCGTGGTATTTTTTTACGACACTAAAAACTATAAGTAGATAATACCAGCAATAATGTTTTAATTATTATCTCATAAGATAAATTATACACATGAAATAAGTCATGCTCAACAAAAAATTTTTGCAACTGCTGTACTAATTTCACTATACTTTTCAAACTGTATACTTATAACACAACAACTCTGAGTTTTTAACCACCTGCAACTTTAAAAGTAAACTTGGACCATGCACTAATTGAAATCTGTGCTTGCAAGCTCGAGCACAGCGGATAAGCCCACACACGCGTTTGGCGCATTTTTCCTCCCGACAGCCCTCATTTTCTCTGAGCTCGCTGCAATGCAATGCATGAGCAGCCAATCACGAAGTACAGGCAAAGGAAAAGAAAAAAAAGTTCTGAAAAAGCTCAGCAGACTCGAGCCATCTTTACAAGCCACGCGCCCTTCCACGAAGAAAGACCGTGTCAAGCCCCGCAGGCTTCCCCCCCGCCCCTTTCCTTTCTCATCTGCGACGGAACGAAAGAAAGAGAGAAAATGGAGGTTATTGGGGACGACTTTGGGAAAACGCGGGAGAAAGAAAGAAAGAAAGGAAGAGCCGAGGGGGAGTCGCATTATGGCGCACCGAGCCCCACGCGTCATTTACCCTCTCTCTCTCTCTCTCTCTCTCCCTGCGCTCATGATTATCATCCACCCGCACCTTCGTGCACTCATATTTTTCCGGGTCATTCGTGCTCGTCACCCGTACATATCTCTCTAAAGCACCTTTAAGAAATCCTTATCGTAAAGATCATCCCTTTCAAAGGTCAAATCCTCCGAATTAATTCACCCGCGCGGAGGCGATTCATCGGAACTTCCGTTCTCGAAATTCAAAGCCCGAGCGGCGGCACGTACAGGTACGTGAGCTTGAAAAAAGAAGCTTATCGGCGCTTAAATCTGTGTATAGGCACCCACATAGAAAAACTGACGTATTACCCACCAGTGCGTGCTCATATATACGTGGAAGGGGTGTGGCTGTAACGACGACACGCCGGCAACGGAACTTAATTGCCGGAGGAACCGCCGGCGACGACGCGCATGTCATCGGAATCGAATTAGAAAGCCGAAGAGGAGCAATTTGCCACCCCGGATGGGCGTCACATGTGTGTGTGTGTGTGTATACGTGCCTTTGTCAGCCCTTCCTCTCTCTCTCTCTCTCTCTCTTTCTGCTCTCGTTGCATCGACAATATATATCTTGGGGGTTTTACGGTCCCGTACTGCTGTTGTTGTTTACATCGCTGATTTCATCAATTTTCACGCAAACTCTCGTTAGACACGCTCGCTATACATGTTTCCATCCGGTTGCTCGATGGAAGGAATTTTTTTTTTTTTCCCCGTGGAATATCGTTTGGAAAATGCAATTGATTGCGATGCGGTTAAAAAAAGAGCGGGCTTTTCGGTGCCCCGTGTTACGTGTAACGTCATTTGATTATTCAACATACGTATTCTCTCTGTAAGAGAATGATTTTTTTTAACTTACAAATGAAATTCACAAACACTAAAAAAAAAATATTGAGAGCAAAAAAAGCCATTCAAGTGGTTTAAAGGTTGAAGAGTGATGGAGCTCTGCTACAATTTTTTTTTTTTTTTTTTCTACGACTACTTGATGCATCGAAAATCTCCTCGAGCCAAGTATAAAGTAAATATACCCTCGACAAACAGTAGAAGAAAACGTCTGAATGGACATAGAATTTTTTAAATCATTCAGTTGGTATATTCGTGCGACAGCATTGACAACTCCGTGTATAGGTAAACTTAGGCTCCAGTTGCATATACGTGTACGCGCGTTGGGCGAATGGCAGTGAAATGTACGTCGCGTAAATGGCGAATCAAGCGAGTGCCAATCAAGGGTGTAATAGAATAGACACCTCAAGCCCCGTTTGTGACGTTTAATTCGATAGACGCGGGAAACGTCGTGCCCAACTGATTACGAGTGTGTCACAAACTAAATTAAAGAAGAAACAAAAAAATTTCATCGCAACGCACCAAATTCCAATATTGGTAACGCATCAGTCGCAATTCCTCCCCAAAAGGATACTAAAATGGACAATGGCCAGAGCAAACTCGAAAGCTTCGTCAATATTCAACGTTTACGATGAAACCTTTAGGAAAAAAAAACCCCGTGCAATCATCCTTCCAACGTATGTTTGACTTTCTCGAGACACCCCATAAATGCGCGCCGTTTCTCTCAAAGAAAAGCTCCGCCGTAGCCCCTCGACCTCGCCAACACATGTGTATACCCTTGGTTCGACTTAAAAAAATACCTCTCCCAGCGCATTGCAACATGTATATACACATATTACACAGGAGTTAAAGCTCCGCAAAATATTCCCGTCAAAGCCCCAACGATCGATTGCTCATTTGCATATCGAATAACAACAATTACACCATCGCACCGAAAGCTCTTCCCCTCTCCCCCTTAACTAATTTTCACTCTGCGAGCTTCGCGTTATTATATTCTCACCTCGCACGCACCACAACCAATATACATACATACATACATATAATTATAATACAGGCACGTAAATGGCGTTTGTACTATATGTCGTTCCTCGAAAACTCACCGACGTGCACGCAGCTTCCTCTTCTTCCTCGTCGGCCACAAGACAGGCTTAGCGTGTACGGGGGGAGGCCGAAAAGAGCAAAAATAACCGAGCCGAGTGGGCGGCCCAACGAAAACAAACCGGCGAGTAAAGTATATCATCCACACACGTGCGCGCGTTTAGTATACGGCATAATATTATAATCGTAAAGTGTACCAAAAGGGCAGCGCAAAGCTCTCGTGGAGCTTGCGACTTGGCACGTGCACCATCACCACCACCACCACAATTCACCATCACCACGCATCCGGTGCCCAACGACACGGCACCGCGGAACATGGGTTCGGGAGGATCGAGGAGCGGCCCTTTGTCATTGGTTTCCAGGGACGCCCGGACTTGTTGATCGGCCGGACCGCGGGGACGAGGTATCGGCCGGCGACATTTGCCAGCGCGCCCGTTACTGCCTGCAGGGCGTCCCGCTCCTCTGCGAGACGCGGTTGGGGAGACGCGCGAGCCCGAAATGGCCCGGGCTGCGTGGTGTACGACGCACACGCACGTACGAGCGCGACTTCAGCGCACCCCCGCGGTACGCGTATACTTGTCATCTCTTTCACACACCCCCCCCCATCCTCCTCCTCCTTTACCCCAACAGAAGCAGAGCCGGGGGGGGGAAGCTTCTTACCCTCCGACCCCCGTACTCTGGTGTATTTTGCATCGGGGGTGGGGGAGGGTGCGTGTACTATACACCGTGGCACGCCCTGTAGGTCTCGGGGGTTGCCCATAGGTGGCTTCTAAGGGGTAACGAGCTTTTTGAGCGGGTGGGTGTTGATCCGCCGTGTGTCGCCTCCGGCTGACGCGAGCCGCTGCTTGTGGGTGCGTGTTTGTTTCCTTTCGCGCTTCACCCCCTTCCATACGACGGTACTCCCGGGCAGGTGTGAGCTATCACCTTTGGAGTCGGTCAACCATGTATTCTCTCTCTGTGGTTTTTTACTTATTTTTAGAAACTATACATACATGTATTCATTGGATCGAGGGGATTTTTTTTTTTTTTCTTTCTTTCTTTTTTCCTAAAGGGTCGAGCGATCGTTTTCGGAGGGAAAAGGGGTCCCTCATCGCGCCCGTGGATGATTAAGTGTCCGAATACCAGAGTATACACATGGGGAACGTGTGTATATATAGGTACGAGCTTTTTATAGAGGAGAGGAAGATGCGGCTCCTCTCTTCGTCGTGTCCTATACTCCCCTCCGTCTCGGTTTCCTCCTTCTTCTTCTTTTTGGGTTTGACTGTCGCTTTGATGTTCCTCGCCCAAGATAGATTCCGGGGGAGGGCCCCGAGAGTAGGTACACGAGCTGTGGTCCCTCTGGAGACGTCGATTACGCCTACGCGCATACATATATACATATACAGGAGCTTTGGGTAAATTGATTTTGAAATGACTTTCTCCTCCTGGGATAAGTGTATACTTATTTCGGAACATTGTGTCGACGATATGTAGGGGGTTGGAAAAAAAAACGTTAATCATGTTGCCAAGTATCGGTTAATAAACAATAATACATATGATTATGTGTGTATTCATTATACTACGTGTATAAGAGTAAGTAGTGGGTGTAACCCTTGGGATCGGGATGATCTAGATACGATCACTCCAAGCGGTGGAAATTTGCTCGATCGAAATGGGACGTTTTTTTGTGGATTTGGATCTGGAGAGCGGGTGGACTCAATGAAAACCTCGTTGGGTTGAGAAAAAAAAGGGGGAGAAAACCCTGTACTCCGAAACGGTGGAAAGACAGGGAAAAAAAGGGGGGGAGGGGGGGGAAAACTTTGCCGGCGCGCGAGATTTGCATTTCAGGCCGCATTAATAACGAGGAGGAGAGAAATAACTGGGCTCGTATCTTCTTTTTTTTCCCCCCATAGCTTTCGCACTGGATGCTCCCCGGGCGAGCTTTTTGTTCTTTCCCTTGGAACGAAACAAAATCGAATGGAACATCCGGACGTGTCCAGAGTGAAGTTGTTATTTTTTACTCCCATACCCATGTACAAGAGCTGTTTTAATTGGACGTAACAATAACGATTATAGAGAAAAAAAAAAAAATCAAGACCCAGCGGTGATATGATGGGGGGTCTGGGTATGGAGTAGCCCTCTGTGTCGAGATGACGATCGACCGATAAGATTTTCAAAGACCGCAACACCGTCTCGCACACAACCGATAGGTGGAGATGCGGTAGAAACCTTGTGGCATCGGCGAGGGAGGAAGCGACGCGGCCCTCAGGGCGTCTGTACCACATACACAGCCCGTTGGGTTGGACCAGCGATACACCTATACATACAACATAGGTACCACAGGGAGGGAAAGCAGAGGGCCGTGTTGTCGCTTTCTCTCCCGTATAAGGTACATAGCTGGGGGTGCGTATATATACATGTATCGTTGGCTAATGGCGCGGAAAGGCGGTGCAAGCTCGCCCTTTTTTCCGATAAATTGCCACCGATCCCGTGCACTACCCGCCTTTGTCTTTTGGCTTCTCCACTATACCCTCTTCTCCTTGTTTTTTTTCGCTTCCCTCTGTCTTGTTGTTGCTCACGCTGTCGTCGGCGCGCAGATCAAAGCTTCGAGAGGGTCGGCTGTATGGTGAAGCTTGTTTGGCACCTTTGTCGTTCGCGGGGGAGGAATATGGGTTTTGATTGGTTTCCCATGCGTACCTCGACTCGTTCTCTCCTTTCAGTCAATTAAAATTGTCAAACATTTGTTCTACGCTTGAATAATCTTTTTTTTTTTTACGGAATCGTTGGGATACTTTAAGTCAAGTAGTTTCATTATGTAGACAACGTTTGAGGGTTTTTTTTTTTTTTTTTTTTTTTTTTTTTAATAGATCAGGGTAAAATAGTGAAAAGTCAACATGTCGATACAACGTTTTTAATACAAGAGTATAATAAAAATAATTACGTACAAATATATAAAGATACTGATTTCATTTAGCTAAATAAGGTTTTTCAAAGACTAATAATCAATCAGTTCAATTTCAATAAATCAAAATTTAAGGAATTCATGAGTAAAAATTAAAATTTTCGAGCTTTTTTGACAACAATACTAGTGCCCACTCCAACTTAAGCCGACGTTTAATACATTATTATTATTAACAATTCGCATAAAATAACATATTTACAATTTTTTCTCCCTCTTTCTTACGCTACGCAAATTTTTTTTTTCGTCTTTATATAAAATTTCACATAATTAAATTCGCTCTCACTTCTTTTACATGTGTAATTGATGTTTCTATACCATACTGGATTAACACGACCGAAATCAGCAAGCAATTGATGTAATGATGAGACGCTATATGACTATGGAAAAAATTAATTACTAGCCACGCATTTTGATAATCCTAGTCCACCACAAAAGAATGCGAGAATCATGTACACAACAAACTGCAATTAAAAAAATAGAAATTTTTGTAGCTCATCTTGTAAAGCTAGCGATTGAAGAGAAAGATTTTTTGGTACTTACGATCAAAACTAAAGCTATAATGACGTACATCTTAACACTTTTCCAAAATAGCGATCGGGCTAAGTTGCGACTGGATTTTCTGAAATTCACAGACTGAAAAAAAAGATGTTTGTGTTTGAAATGAGTTCAAGTAAAAAAAAATAAACAAAACTGAGGTAAATAGCTTACACTGTTGGTAAGATTTTCTGTCTTGTTCACAAGTAGTTCTAGACGCTCTCCTCTCATAGCTAAATTATCAATGTTTTTAACCATGATATCTTTCAATTCATCCAACTCTCCATGAACTTTGGATATTGTATCCAGGTCCTTGGATTCGCTGTAGTGTTTCTGTAAACAAGAAAAATTTGGTTAAATTTCACGAAAGCATACTTGTTTGTTTTTTATTCAACAACTTGCTACGTTTCAACATACCATTTCATTGGCTAAGACTCTACCAAATTCAGTATTCATGGCATAAGGTAATGCTGTCAAAGCACCATCAGCATACATAGTCTTGAATCTTCTTTTGACTTCATTGAGAAAAAGGAATGCTCTTGATCTTTGAAAATCCTAAAAGTTATTGCATCGTTTATAAAAATAGTCTTTGAGATGTATTTTATAAAAAAAAAGTTACGTTTTTAACCAACTTACATCATCTGTTATACACATGTAAACTATTTGATCCTCACTACTGTAATGGAACAAGTAGGGTCCTTGAGTGTACGTCATCTTGTCATTCTGGGGTGGTATTTTAGCAAGAATTTGATCAGTAACTTCCTCAAAATTTCCAGCACAGGCTGCATGCTTGGCAAGCACCGTGTTCCCCCTTGCAACAACGCAGTACAAAAGAGGCATGATTGCTTCTGCAAAGAAAAAAAAAATCAACCGTCATTTCAATATATTGAGAGATAATACATACAGAACTGATTTTTGTCTTTTATTTTTTATTTGAGCAGTCACTCATGCAAGCATACATACACACACAATACACACTAAACCCTCACACTATGGAGATAAAAATGTTTACCACAGTCATGAGTGCATGTACTTTTTTCATCAATATGCAACACACGTATGCTGGAGTCAGATAACATCTCAAGTTTCATACTTTTTTTTCCCTGATGTATAGTTCATAGTTACAAAAAAACTTGGCATACTTGTACAATCCTAGTAATATAGGAAGGTAATAACAATAAAAATTAAAAACAAAAGAATCATGTATATAGGACGACGTCACTGACAGTCGCCGAATACGAATAAACAATCATTCTATATGACTTTTTAACCTCAGCACTGTCATTTTTCTCGCTTTCATAACTATTTTTAAAAAACGTTGGACAAACGTCTGAGGTGCAATCGTTCAATCATACATTGATTACACGGTGCTACAACAGAAGTGACTCACCTTGAGCTTAGCTGCGAACGTCGATCCACAACCAACAATTACTTTTTCGGGGCAATAAGCAAAAACTGTTTCTAAAAGAGCAAGTAGGTACTTATAAGGTTGTATGCACTACTTGTACTATATGTGCACTGCACTTGCAACAAACTGAAAGCCTTCTTTGCTGCTCCTTGATTACAATAGCCTCCTAGAGTACTCAGTTAGAAGCACCAACTGATCTGCTCATTAGGTGCATATGCATATTCTTATAGCTTTCGAGAAAATGCAAAACAGCAATTGAACTCACAGCTTAGAAATGAAAACACCCACTTTATTGCGTTACAAAAACGAGCAGTGCTTAGCACGAATACGTAAGCTATGACACTTGGTAACGTGAGATGTAAGTACTTAAATGCATCACACAAGAGGTGATCCAACAAACTAAAAAGATTTACATAAAAAACAAGCTCTGATCATGGCTCTGATCTTTATCACGATTGACTGACGTTTCGCTGCATGGACTATATCTCTCAGCTGAGAATAAAGAATTGTGTGTATACATATATGGATATGTTAATTTGCATGCACTGTACATGTAACTTGGATTGCGCTTGTATTTTTTTAACTGATTGTACTCTAAATAAACTAATAATTTTGCACTATCTGAAGTAAAAACTCAAATCCTACAAAATTCGTATTATTAGTGATTATCAAAAAGCATTTTTCAACCATTTACTTAGAGATACTTTGAAAATAAGTTATTTATTCGTTGAATTTACCGCGCTGCGAGCGCTGCAACCTCAGCGCAGACGACACACACACTTCGCAGGAATACAGCCCTCGTCGTCGACGACGACGCACCGCATTGCTCATTATTAAGGTTAGGAAAACAATAACACAAACATTAAAGTGAAAAAAAATAGTGCCGGACGACGTTATGTCGCTCTTTTTCCGAAAGAGCTTGCCAAAGCTGCAGCTGCTGCAGCCCTTCATCCGAAAAGTCAGCAGTACAATCGAAACCGATCATTCCGAGGCTGTGCGGCCTCCAACGTTGGAGTCCAAGTACACGTATCAGACAGACGTCGAGCCGATTATTTCGACAAAGTCGTACCTGGACGAGCACAAATTTTACCTCAAACCACGCCAACTTTGGCTCGAAAACATGGACACCGTTGAGGAAAAGAAGCTTGGTCTCGTCACACTGCACCCGGAGATATTCGGAGCTCTGCCGCGAATCGACATCATTCACGCAAACGTCCGCTGGCAAAAGCTCTATCGCTTTGTCGTGAGTCCCAATCGTGGTAAAATAACTAATGTTATTTCTCTTTCTTCAAGTAACATTTACACTTTTTTTTTCAGTCGTACGCAAACACCAAAACTCGCGCAGAAGTCAGAGGAGGAGGTCGCAAGCCATGGCCCCAAAAGGGCTTGGGTAAAGCTCGACATGGCAGCATCAGGTCGCCCCTGTGGCGCAAAGGTGGAGTTGTGCACGGCCCTAGATCGCCAACACCTTACTTCTACATGCTGCCCTTCTATACGCGAGTTATGGGCTTAAAAGCCACACTGTCTGTCAAATTGGCTCAGGATGATATGCACATAGTGCCAGACTTGGAACTGCCGACCGATGATCCTGAATTCATCCAAGAACTAGCCAAGGCAAGGAGTTGGGGACCCTCTGTCTTGTTTGTTGACAGCAGCGACATTATGCCACAGAACATGGCAATGGCAGTTGATTCTATCAAACATTTCAACTTGATGCCTGTCTATGGTGAGCGTTTTTCTATTTTTCTGTTTTAAATGTTTTAAAGATCAAGTAATACATTAAAAAAAACATTTCAGGCTTGAACGTTTACAGCATGTTAAAACACGATACATTAGTTTTAACTCTAAGTGCTGCCAGGCTTATTGAAGACAAATTAGTTTATCACCTCAATAGAATGGATCCTCTACAGGTAAACAAAAAGTAAACTTAAATATAATTAAGTTTATGTCAAATTAAAATAAGATTTTTACACTAAGAATCATCACAAGCAAGGTCAGTCATTGTTAAATACTTAACCGTCGTCTATATTTAAATTTTATATCTTACACTCTTTGTACATTGTGTAAATAAAACAATTAAATTTATTATCATATTGAAATATATCTAGTTTTCTTTTGGAATCCAACATTATTTTTTTCTACCCTTGGAGAGTGTTCGTAGTGGCCTTTTGTACTCTACAACTGGCTGAAAAAATATTCGATATTTTAATACATGAACTAATTAATGTCAATATACATGTCAATCAGTAGATACCTTTGGATATGGTTCAGAGCCTAGCATTTTCTCACGCACAGCCCATCTCAACTTTGCATGGGTCTTTTCACCAGGAAGTGACAACTGATCCCAGATACTTTTGTACTTGTTGTACAGAGCTACTGGATCACTCGGTCCCTTCCTCGTTTGCGATGATGATCTTGACTCTTGTCTAGATTGCGGAGATCTGATGACTTTTGTAAAACAGTAGATAATCAGTTAAAAATTACAAAAAACTAATGAGTTAACAACGTAAAATTACTCACAAGATTTAGATCTGGAGCGCAATCGCATTTTTGATTGGCTTCTTGATTCAAAGGAAGTCAAGCTTTTCGTTCTTTGGCGAGATGGCCTTTCGACAGCTTTAGACTCGGTCTGTGGGGCGCTAGCTGGACGCGCCTCAACCTTGTCCGTTTTCTTGGCACAAGTCTTTTCCGAATTTTTTTGCGGCGTCCGAGTCTTACACTTTTCAAAAGATATCGCCAGAGTCGATATCGCCTTTTCCACGTTATTTTCTTTGTTCTGGCCAACACTGCGCTTGGCCTTTCTGTCAATCACTATTTCCAAACAGTTTTTCTGTGACTTGTCACTTTTAGTTTTCTTTCTCTCCTGCCTGTTCAACGCAACGTTTTGCAAAGCACACGGCTTGTGTGAATTTGTCTTGTGAATCTCCAACAGCTCGTACCTGCCCAGTATTTTAGCCTTCGTTTCTTCCTTCCACTGATCGTTCTCGTGCTCCTTTATCTTTCTGTACAACTTCAACTCTGCAAAAGAAAACGACAACAAACAATCATTGCTTTCTTGACACCTCCTGAATTTAATTTTTACGAAACTCTCCCAACAATTCAAGTAAGTACACTTGCCTTTCATAAACGCCTTCAACTCGGGGGCGGTGACACCAACGACCCCCAAGGAATTCAAAATCGCCAGTACTTGTCTGGGATCGTCACTGGCTTTCCTGTTCATTGCCACGTTTTCTTCCCACTCGAATTTTATACTTTAACACGCACTACCACCTACTTCACTCAATTATCGTGCATTTTTCCGTTCAATTGAAATTTTTAATTCAACAAGCATCAGTCAAAAGTCTCTCAAGGGAGTCAAGGGTGCAGGAAGACAACAACAATGATATCACACCGCGCGCGGCTGAGCTAACGGTCGCGACTGTTTGTCGTCTGGACGTGTGTATATATATATAAGGTGCAGTATGCGCGCGCAGGGGACTTTTAAGCGGGAAATTTAAATCAACGCCTTACCGACGGAGCCTCGAAAACAATTACATTCTTTGTGCAGAGTATAATTATCGTGGAGAAAAAAAACCTACGTACAACTCTGACTTGTTTTTCAAGGCAAGAATCAATTTCACGGAAAATAAGTAGGGCATATTACCTTACCGATCTCCATAGTCCAAAATGAATAAATCGATAACTATAACATTGCTTTCCCCCAGCATCCAATGTACACCACCATCGAGTCTTGCACCCCCATGTACAAGGAGTCAAGGGGGTGGCGTCGAAAAGCGCGCAATCGATTTTTGCGCTCGCTCACATATATATATATAGATGTTTTGTATGGGAGACAACACAGCGACGCGCTCCTCTTCAAGGTAAAGCCCATACGGGGCGCCAAGTATCGTATAAGCCGCATGGCACTTTTGTCATATTCCATTGCTCCCTGCGGTACGGTTCGAGGTGGCAGCTCGAGAGCTCGGGGTATACTTGCGACGGCGGATCACACTTGATCCTCTTTATTTCTTTTTGAGAAATAAGATATAACGAAGAAGAATGGGCCGAGTGTAGGGGAGGAGAGGAAGAGTCGCGTGAAAGGAGAGAAAAAGGGACGGCTGATGCTGCTCGGGTATTCGCGTGTGTACGTATATTACGGGAGGAGTAGGAGGAGTGTGCCCCCCGCGGATATATGGGTACGTATGGACAATATATAGCTATACGCATGGCTGGAGCAACAGACACGAGGCGGCTCTCTGAAGAATCATATCTTAGCTCGTAGTACTTTGGCGGACGGCACACGCGTGTGTACCTATACTCGTTGCTGGAAATAGTGTGTATCTTTGGAGTCGCGGATATTTTTGGCTGGACTCCAAAATTTCGCACAAGCATCTTCGGGGTGTATATTGTACTCTGGTTTTGTAAATCCCGGAAGAGGTGATGGTGCCATTGTGTCGTCGGGGAGTCCGGTTTTGCAATTAGTTTAGACTACGGCTGAGATTTTCGGGGCTGCTCTTGTATAATCGCTCCTTCGGTCGTCGTTATGGGTAAGATTGTATATATATTTATTGAGTTTTGCGTGCAAACATTTTTATATTTTGCTCTCGTTGGAAGAAATGATAAAAAATAATAGTATACCTTATTCAAACGAAGTTTATTATATACATTATTATTATAATTTCCAGTTGACTGCGTTACTCGGCTGTAATACGCGAATGATGTAGTTCGGATAATGATATTTTTACTTGTGTGCAAGCACGTACGTGTTTTGTTATCTAACATCTATAAGCTTTACAAAGATAGTAAAAATGACGAAATGCTTGTAAAGCGCTGATAGTTGATTCGCACTGCTTTATCTCACATTTTTTGCACTTTTATTTTAGTAGTGATACCATATAATACAGTGCAATAAAAATTCAAATCTTAAAAAATTCAGCTCTTCCTTTGATTCTTATTTTTATGACAAATGAGTTACCGAGAGAAACTCATTATTGTTACTCCTGCGTTGAAAAAAAAAAAAAAAAAAATCGGTTTCACTATACCCTATTGTTACGGTGTCCACATACGTGTAATAAATTCATCGTTCCGAGCCGAGGAAAGATACGATTAAATTTTTCTCCATCTTATCAGAAAAAGAAAAACTTTTTTCCGAAAGTATTAAAATTACCGATCCCATAATTCAACGAAAAAAATCTTTTTTTTACCACCTCATAGTTATTCAATTGCAATCAACCATACCTCCGTATACTTACGTGGGTATATATGGTTGATTGAAACCGATCACCTACTTTTCCTCCGCTCGAACGAGACCAATTGACAAGAGCTCGAGACATCCGGCACTCGCTTTCTCTTCCTCTCATGAGCAGAAGCTTCTACGACAAAAATAAAATCACTTAGCCCCGGCAACCACTTCCAAAAAAAAGCAAATATACGTAAATTGCCGATTTTCAGCAGATCGGACGAGATTGGCGTACGTGAGCGCAGCGGTGGTGGGTGCCGGCACGGCGGTGGTCCTCGTCTGGTGGTGGTGGACCAGGCGCCAAAGGTACCGGCCGCCCAACAAGTGGCGCAAAATCGGCGAGCTGAGCGATCTCATATGCTACCCGGTAAAAAGCCTCGGCCCGGTGAGGCTCCACTCGATGGAGTGCACCCAGCTGGGCCTCAAGTCCGGCTGGATGAGGGATCGCACCCTCATGGTCATCGACCTCGACGGGCAGTTCGTCACCGGCCGACAGCTCCCTAAAATGGTCCAGGTAAACCGTTTCGTTTCTCCCTGCATGTGCACATTGATACTTTGACGCGCAAACAAACCAGCGAATCTCGTTTTCCTCGTACGTGGTTGCGCAACGAACAAACGAAGCTACAAAAAGTTTATTCCGTCGAGCAACTAAAAAATCGGTATATCTCTTCCAACGCTCGAGCGAGATAAACAAAGTGTTTTTTTTTTTTTTTTTTTTTTTTTTACACCGATGTCACATGCTTAACTGTTGTTTCGTTGCGCTGGAAGGATAATCATACTTTTCAGAAATCGGTAAACTGTAAAACAAAAAAGTACACCTGCAAGTGACCGACGCGCATAATAAATAATGGCACAGCCGTCCGGTCGTTCTCTCTCTGATGGACGTAGCGCATATAATATCCACGAGCGCGTGTTTCTTTACGGGCCGGTGAGTCGCGCTACTCTAGGTACACATGTAATCATGGTTGCATATGCAAGTGTGCCATGCACGCTGTATAGCGGTACAAGTTGCTGCTATTATGACGGTGCCGTTTTTCCTGCTTCCTCTCGCTGGCGTGCGTTATTTTCACAAATGCGGAGCAGATGGCCGACGCGTTGAAAAAAAAAAAAAAAAAACTACACCATGGAATTCCCAAGCAGGTGTCACCGAGCTTTGCCGGTTCGGTGCTGACCCTGAAGGCCCCGGGTATGATGAGCGTATCGGTGGACCTGGCGCGGCTTAGGGGCCGTTTTCGGGCGGCCGTCTGGGGCCAAGCGGTGCCAGCCTGCGACTGCGGCGAGGAAGTGGCGCGCTGGCTCTCCCGGTTCCTCCTCCAGGAGGACACTGGACTCCGGCTCGTCTACTACCCGCTCGAGAAGCCCAGCCGGGAGGTGCGCAAGTGCAACCAGCCCTTCCCCCTCACCGAGAACGCCGACACGGTAAGTCGCGTGTGATTGTCTCTTTCACTTTTTTTTTTTTTTTTTTTTTTTTCGCACGATTCGAAGCGCGTCTCATCGTTTTATTCAAGACTCTGGATTTTTCTCTCGCCCCACCGGCTGACGGCTGTATATAACAATGGCGCATTGCAAGCAAAAAAACCGGAGCGCGTGCGAGTTACAGACGGAGATTAACATCCAACTTTTATTTTTTTTTCTTCCTCCCACGCACTCCAATCGGGTGCAATTACTCGCGCGTGTTCCTATGGCCCCTAATTGACAGCGCAGGGGCGAAGCAAAACCGTAAGATTATTCATGTACGTGTAGGGGGCGTATCCGGACGCCACGAGCTACACGCTGGAAAACGAGGCGTCGATCGCCGATCTGAACTCGCGGCTCGAGGTGCCGGTCGGGCCCTTGAACTTCAGGCCGAACTTTGTCGTCAAGGGGGCTCAGCCTCTCGAGGAGGACGCCTGGGATTGGCTGATGATCGGCGACACCGTGTTCCGCAACGTCAAGCCCTGCACCAGGTGCGTCTTCACGACCGTCGATCCCGAGACCGGGGTCAAGAGTCCCAACTTCGAGCCCCTCAAAACTTTGAGAAAGTAAACACAACACTTTAATAGTGTGTACTGCCCATTGATTTGATATCACCGATAACTTGATTTTCTTTAGGTATCGGCAAGTAGCCGATCCGGAGTTGCGGCAGTACACCAAAGACAGCCCGGTCATGGGTGTGCATTTGGGCTTGCGTTGCTCCAGCGGGACGGTGCGACTGGGTGATCCTGTCTACGTGGGGGAACCGGAGGAGCCGCCGCTCGTGTCGCCGCCGTAGCACCATCGCTGGGGCTCCTGCTACGACGAGCCCGATCTTTTTGTTCCCTGATGGGAGTCTACCTCTCTCGCCCGAGACGTGATGGTTATTGTTTTAGCGCAAGTTTGTGTAGTTGGTCCTTTTTTTTTTTTTTTTTTTTTTTTTTTTTTTTTTTTTTTTTTTAACGCGAGAAGAGTTGTGAAATTACGCTGTGTTTGTTGGTGGTTTTGGACAGGCCTACGGATGGCCGCTCAAAGTTTCGCTTCGTAAATTTGACAATGCGATCGGCATGGCTATAAAAATATTTTATTCCCTACAGAAGATGTCAAGTTTTGCTCGCGAGAGTACTTTTTATGTAAATGCGCCTGTCATCGGGTTACTGTGCTGAAATACCAATGTTACGTGGTATAGTTTAACACAGGTGTACATTACTTTAGTTTACCTACACGTTGTGTACGAGACAGCACATAATAATGTATAAAGATTATTAATATTACATGTTGATCCGATGATCTTTGTGACTAACCGGAAGATGTTCATCGAATCAGAATTTTTTCTCTGTGCAGTCATACACCAAAGTGTAGATTCGACTCTTTATTACTTCTTTTTATTAACTTATCAGAAAGGGATCAAGCATATCTGAGCTTATGAGTTAGCATGGGCCTAATGTCATTTTTTACAATAAAATGTACAAAATATTTTACATCGCGTTGAAAGGTATGGCGAGCTTAAATAATATTTTTCGTACAGCTTTCATCATTGAATCTGCAGTATAATATTATGTATGCTTGCGAGGAACTATAACAATAAGATTTTAATAAGATTTTAAACACATCGATACACGGATATCTCGAAACGATTACGAAGGATTTACTATTTTACTGATAATTTTTTATCAAGTAATGAATAGTTAGATCGGATGAAAACAAAAATCATGACTGTTTAATTAAAGGTTGCTGATCATTTAAACGCTCAAGTTAATTCTAATAGTAAGTCCTTAACTTTGTAATTAGTTGATTGTCTGTAAAACATGAGAGTCTATTCTCGACAGATATGTCTTTGTCTTGAAAACAAGTGTTGATAAGTTATATATTTATTAGTACGATATCTAAGCCAAGTATGTTACGTCGATGTTTACGATATTTCAGTATTTATACTCGTGTTTTACGCGTAATGTTTGTCATGCCTTGAATCTAAAATTCGTGGTGAAGGGACCTATTGATTATCGGCACAGTCTTCCGACATGTAAAACTAGATGATAATTGTATGGTGGAATTGATTACAATACTGATGATGTAAAACATTTTTGTATACTCTATAATAACAAAAGGGGCCTTGACTCATTCAATCGATGATGATAAAAAAATGATTCTTCAACGTGTCAAACTATTGTGAACGAATACTTTATTTCATTACGAGTGTATTTAACGAATAATACTCGGTGTTAAAGATTACCTACTAATGTTTGATGCTTTGAAAAAATAAATAATTTTTATAAAGAATCAATAAAGAAGACACGTTTTGTACATCCTAATTATATTTTAATTTATTTACACTACAAAAATAACAAAGTTGATGTAGATGAAACATTTCATACAAAGTATCCTTGGACACGCAGCATCATTCGAATTTATTAATTTTTACCACTTATCGTTTTGCATGTCACGAGGATAAGGAAGAGGTATATCTCAATTTTTTCGTGATCCTTGCAATAAAAAAAAAAGTAAAAAATAACGCGGATTGAGCGATCATTCTCTCTTCTATTAATAACCTTATACAGAGATTCACCTTGTATGGCTTTTGTCACACTCGCTTTTTTTTTTTTTTTTTTTTTCGTGGTATCGTTTTCAAGCACTCAACTTAAGCGTAAAGAGTCCAAAAAACCAGTTAAAAAAAAAAAAAAAAAAAAAAAAAAAAAAAATTTAAATCATAGATTTGTTCAACAAAAAACGCGGTTTCTACATCTTAGTAAAGACATGTCGACAGCCTTTTAGGAATAAAAGTGTCTGAGGAGTTTTTACTTTTATCTTAAGTATTATGTGTCTTTCAAACACAACAATCAATTTTCGCGTCATAGGATTCCCTCACGTTAATATATCGATGACAAAGTCAAAGCTCTGTGTTTGGAAATGAAAAATAATATTTAAAAAAAATCCTACAATAAAATGGTAACAGTTTAGCTTAATATTTAACCTTTTAAATATCCGAAGAGCACAAAAGTTTTTCAAAAAAAAAAGTGTCGTCGTTGCAGCTTGTTAAAACAAATAATAAACGCCTGGCACAGTTTTCATCTAAAAAACGGGGCTATATACAAGTTTTTTGCGCTTATACATTCCTACAGCGCACAATAAAATTTACAACACATAAATGACGTACATTAGAATAAGGCAGTGTTTAGTATCGTTTTCGGCATAAAAACCGTAGTTTCAACTTTGTCGAACCATCAGGAATAAAATGATAAAAAAAAAAAAAGAAAAAATTAAATTGTATAGTTTAAAGTATGTATAAGTATGCAAGGCTTGAAATTATCCTGAGTGATTCGACAAAATTAGACGCGCAAGTAAATAACAAAATATACAATTGACCAAGAAAATGAAATGAAAAGTAGGTGGATAATCATGAAAAAAAAAAAAAAAACCAAAAAAGGGCAAAAAAATTGAGAGGTAAGGTAATAAAAAAATAGTTCCTATTTATTGACATGTATAATTTACGGAAGAGTAACGAGGACTGCAGTGGCCCTCGGCTTCGCAGCACACATCCTCTCTCTTTCGAGATCCAGATCTGGATCTCGCGGGCACAAGTAGCAACACACTCAAGGGCAGGGGGAGAAGAAAAAAAAAGGGGAGGAACTGGGGAAAGGGACGATATCCTTGACAGAGAAAAATAAAAATAAACCATTTCATCGTCCCTTTCTAACTCGCAAACGTATTGCCGTCGTCGTTCCCGTGGTCCATTCCGTGACTCGAGAGAGACTCGCCGATCTTTTTTCTTTTTTTTCTTTTTTTCTTTTTTCCTTTTTCTTCACGTTTAAGTACATTATCCGTCTTTGTCGTGTATGCAAAAACACTCCTTGGGTTACACTGCGTCAAGTGCAGGTATAGTTCAGCTCATCTTAAGCCCCGGCATCCGTCTCTAGATGATGGAGGTGATGAGCCGCGCTTTGAAGTTGACGATGCGCTCGCTCGTTGCGGCCAAACGCTGGAAATCAAGGGAAAATTTACTAGAATTTTTTCAGACAGGGGTTACCATACTGCGAACGTTTCGTAACCGCGGCCGCGCTAGTTTCTTTCTACATGCGGAAGGAAGAGCTGTACCGTATTATATACCCATGCGTTTCTCAGAAAAAAAATCACGGTGCATAAAAAAAAGAGTAACACCTTGAAAATTTTCCCTGTATCGGAAACGTTTTTTTTTTTTTTTTTCCACGTAGATTAAATGAAAAGTTTTGTCCCGAGACGTTTCCCAGATTAACCCGCGAGCAAAGTGCATCCACAATACACCCTTTTCTCAAGGATCGCACGCATGTGATGCCTATCGCGGGTAACGTTAATCTTCGCTACGTCATATTGAATGCACGCGTGGAAAATTATTAAAACGTGCCAAGAAAGGTAATCAGATGCTAATTATTATTATTTTTTTTTTTCTTTCAACAACAGCGTATACTCACGCTTCGAGGTACAACTGTTTTTCTTGGTGTAATTACGCGAACATATTAGTTTAACAAAATATCTGTCCCCTCGCAAGGACCCACATTGTTTACCCGCACATCTGGTCCTGCCTCAAATCCAGACGCTTCGCTCGAAATAAAGCATCAGCGACGCGAGCCGCGGCTTGCATAAGCCCCCTCCCACTTGCAAGTCTTTTTGGTCGCTATTTCATAGAGAAAGTAAGTAGGTATATTTTTGCTTTCTACGGCGTCGAGGCTGGCCATGTACTGCACTTATGTAATTTTTCGAGCGCTCGACTGGCTTCGCACACGCGGAATGGCTCAAGTCCGGCTCGCCGATGATATGTATACACGTACACCCGGGGCTAAGCGCACTTCTCGGACGACTTTTTGTTTTTTTTTTCTTCCTTTTTTCCCTTTCTTCGCACTGCGCGCCCGCGAGACTGAGCCCCAGGAAAGTGAGAGGGAAGGACACGCGCGCGTGGCATGAAAGTCCCGCGCATAAACGCGCCGATGGCCTTCGCCTCCTATATAAGCGGGTCCCCTTTGTTTTTTTTTTTTTTTTTTTTTTTTTTTTCAACTGCAGCGAAAACAGAGGGAACGATCAGGAAGAGGTGGGTCTCTTTGGGCCCCGGGATCCCGAAACGGGCCCGTGCCAGGTGCATCGGAATTTTCCACGCGGTCACGCACCACGAGAGAGTATGCGCGAGCGAGCGCGGCTCGTGAAATTTTGCAACGCGGGCGCGATACCCCCCCACTCGGAGAAACATACACCTACGGTCTAAATGGGCGTTGGCTTTTAAAAACAAAACAAAATTAAAAAAAAAAAAAAAAATCGGTATCAGGTATTTGCTGTTGGGAAACTCTACAATAAAGAACCCAGCGTGGTTTTTAACAGTCGGTCTTGGTATTGAAAAACTCGTTTGACCAACGATCGGTATATATATATGCTAATGCAAGTTATTGGCGCGAGCGGTTTTTTTCCGTCCGGATTGAGACATTGAGAGACGCCCCGGTTGGCCTTTGTGCCTTACCTCGAACGAAGAGTGAAAAAAAAAAAAAAAAAAAAATGAGTAGGAGAGAAGGTAAACGAAAGAGAAAGGATGGCTAAAAGTAGAGCTCGCGACGATTTTAGGAACCGTTACAGGACGGGAAATCATTCAAACGGGTGCGCGTAAAATTAAGGTGCCATTTCGCAATGGCGATTGGACTAAAAGTAGCCTTGCGTTTTCTCTTGGGCAACGTGCACATACGGCGCGTCTAACGCGAGATGACGGCTTACTTTTGGCCATTGCAACGCTCATATACCTCCGATTCGCTTTTACTTTCGCCCAGTGCGTGCCACCGCTTATGTAAATATATACCCCCAAAGCGCCATCGTCCCATTTTCCCTCCATCCGCGCATCATCATCATTATTATTGTTATATTATTACTTGTAATTATTTCCTGATTTCTTGTACGGATGCACGCGCGTGCATTGCTGCCCATGGGAACAAATTGCCCCATCAACTAATTCGAAGCCCCGCGCAGTTGGGAAAGAAAAATCGTATCGCGCCTGAGAAAGTTGCACTCTGTAACAGCCTGAACACGGGCCATTACTTTGTTCGAGAGCCGGCAACGCGTATCGTATGTATGTGCAACAACGCGTGTGTCGGAGAGAAGGTCCGGGTCGGTTGGAAAAGTCGAGCGGCCGAGTATATATACTTACGAGAATGAGGTCCTGGATAAGGTTGGAAATGCCCCGGTTGGCGATGACGAAGAGCCTGGTCACGGGTCCAGGGACGGCCTCGGTTTGCGGTCCGGGTGTAGGGGCCCCGGCCGCTGGGTCTCCGGAGCCGCTGCTGCCGCTACCGCTGCCGGCTACCAGCTGCAAATTACGGGGGTTTTAATCTTCGGTGTTTGCCATTATTTGCGGTGGTGCGGGTGATGAGAGCTAGTGTTTTCCAAAATTTTGACTCTAAGCTCAAAATTTTACGAAACATACTCTCTCTCTCTCCCGCGGAGTCGAAATCTGGTGTGTTTCATAACATACACACGAGAATCTTACAGATTACGGTTTGCTTTGTTTTACAGAAGCGAGGCAGGATTTCCGAATAGTCGCGGTGGAGGCAGAGAGTACATTGTTTATTATTGGAGTTGAGGGGAGGTGTGCGCCCCGGTTGTTCATCGCGATGGAATGTCAGACGATCTTACACAGAATGCGAGGTGACTGAAACAAGTACGTTTATTTGTATCACCGAGAAAATGGTTATCACGTTTTCTATCAAGTTATTTTTCTCCGGTTCACTCATTACTTGAAAACTGTAGTTCTGATCGGATTAATTCTAATCTACTTACTTGACCATTTTTTCAGTGTCGTTTTTCAATTTTATCACGCGGACGTACGTTACACCTTTCTAATGGTCGGTTTCATTGGAAAGTGAGATCTACCGTGAAACTACAGCGTTTGAGTGAAAACTGCTGTAGTATAATCTCGCAAATGTCACACTTGGTACAATATACCGTCACTAATAAAAATAATCACCCGAAAGAAATTTCAATTTTTCATCGGTTTTACAATTTCAGTTGAATTTTAAACATTAAAAGTAGATAAATATAAGTGTGTATAAAAAACTTCTTACATATAGTAGTTTGTATTAGTTATATGTACACTGTTGAAACACATATGTGTATTATGTAGTGGTTAATTATGATTAACAGGTCTGTGTAAGATCGGATTACGTAACATTTTACCCACCACTCAGAAGATAGACATTTTTACAACAATCGCGTGTAGGAGTGAAAATTAAACAAACAAAAGAGGGATGTATTGTTTTAGAGTGCGCACACTGCATCTCCACGTCCAGCTCCAGCGCTCCCGACACTATACGTTGTTCAATATTGTCACAACATAAGTAACTGAAAAAAATTAGAAATTCTTTTTTTCGTTCAATATCTCTCTCTCCCTCCTCCCAACTACTTCTTTGTCCATTTTCAAAACAAAGCCTTGAATTACAATTGGTGACATACAAAAACATCCCTTGTGTACAAAAAGAAAAAACCCTCGCACTTACGTATAGTATATACTTATCGAATCTAATATAATGTGTTTGGCAAACCCATTTCTACTGTATGGTAACAACTACAGTACAATTTTTCAGGGCGACTTACTGTATGCTTAAGTTTTGCTGTTCGAAAAAAAGGTGCATGAAATATTAATTTCTGACAACATAATAATAACAATAATAATAACAATAATAATAATAATCTACATAGTGTTCGAGCTGTTCGGCACTAATGTCACAACAGAAAAGGAGTTGACTATTTTCGTTGAGAAAACAAATGCGTCGTGACGAATTCGTGTCGTTGCTCGTGAGGTGTTGTATACCTTTTGTAACACTACGGTAATTGTTTGTTTGGCAGACGAAACGACCGCGATTTGTTATTGCAAGTAAAATCAAATTTTCATGAGAAGGAATTATGGGTGTTTGCGTAAATTAAAAAAAAAAAAAAAAAAAAAAACAATTCACGGTGGATTCGCCTACCAAAAAGTCCAAACGTTCAAATAATACAATATACTTTTGTTCTTTCAAATCTACTTGTTCTACTGCAGTACAAATAATAACTAAGAAAAATTACAAAAGTGCAAACATTACGACATGTAAAGTACGGATCAACAACGGTGATTACAATTTGGTTGTGGAAAAAAATGAACGAATGAATGAATGAATGAAAAAAAAAATTAAGGCACTTTTCCAAAAAGCCGGATCCAGCCATCGTTGCGTACCTTCTTGGCCAACAGATACGCGTCTAAATTTTTAGTCCATGATACGTCGTCGTGGCGTCGGGATCGTTGGTAAATTGGATGAAAAGGTTATTGGAAATGTTTTTTTGGTCCAGGAAAAAGGAGTGGCCAGAAGTGAATCTTGGAAAAATATTTCAAGTAAAAATTACCAAAGTGACGAAATTGCTTAATCATATGTTGTGTATGATTGTGAGTGTAGTTACATAAACAGTGTAAATATGTAATTTAAACATCGAGCTAGCTCTGATGGTCTATTTAACTTTCATGAACTCTCATAAAGTACTAAAAAGTTCTTTTTTCTCTCTCTCTCTCTTTGACTGATGTTGAACTTTTAGTAATTTTTACTATAAGATACTTTTCGTTCGATGTGAGGAGATCAGGACGAAGAGATGCAGTTAGATATCAATGAGCCGAAGCAAAAGATTTTTTTATTTTATCCTTTCAAACGATTAAAGATTTCAAGACAGTGTGATGCATATACTTTTGCCACACAAGACATATTGCGTTAATCACACGTCTATTCATTAAAAACTTGTTGTTTGACATCAAAGCAATAGAATTTAAACGATAGTATTAGACACGGCCAGTCATGCTGTTTGAAGAATATTAATTTTTGAAAATCAATTAATCGGAAAATTTTACGAGTTACAAAAAAAAAGGAAAAAAGAATTTGCAGACGTAGCTGTGACATAGAATTTCAGGATAATACGACAGAGTAGTAGGTCGAGTAAAAGGTAAAAGTAATGTAGAGACAGTAGCCAAGGCACCTCACCGAGTTGATGGTTAGAGAAAGAAAGTGCACGAAATAAAGTAATTAGCATTGAGAAAAAAAACAAAGTGAGTGAGTGAGTGAAAAAAAAAAAACAAATATGTGATTGAAGGCGAGGCAGGTGTTTGCGACTATGTGCAGTGCCTTCTTGGCTTAATGAGAATTTCTATTGTTAGGCAGGTGCGACGAGATAACAGTAATTAGCAGTTACTTGCGGTTAACGTGCGAAAAATGGTACGTAAAAGGTGCTTTGGAGTTGAACAGTCAGTGTACAGAATGAAGATATATATAAATATATACGAGTAAAACATTTCCTTGCGTCTATTCGTCTAATGTAAGTTTCAACATATTCGTCCACAGTTAAAATGTGGTGCATCAAAGTATGTATATTACGTACAACATTTAAATAATTTTATTCCACGATTTTGACTTAATTGATTATGAAACTAAATTTGTTACTTACTCACAAAGTTTCAACTTTAATTACGTACGAAGGCACTGAAATCATAAAATGTCAAATGAACACACTCACACACAAAATGCTTTGTAACACCCAACTTCAGCGATGCATTGGTACCATTAAAAAAATGTGTTTGTTCCAACAAAAAGTACATATAGTAGCAGCTACTCGTTCAATAACGGTCCTTTTTTTATTGTATAATTAATGAAACGCAGAGCCCATAGACGCAAGGAAGGTAGATATGGGTAAAGCACTGAGGTTACTGTGATACGTGATACCCCGGAAAAGGCAAACTAATGGCGAAGCGATCGATCCAGTTGGAGCCAGTGGGACAAGAGATAGAAACGACAATTTAGGTCACACAGGGTGATGGTGGTCTTCCACATCTCTCGTACCGATGGGTTCACGGCCGTTCCGTTGGCCCCGGCCGGTGCTCCCGCCGGCATCGTCGTCTGCTGGCTCGGCGCTTGGGACTGGCCGGGCATCACGGCGAGCGGCATCGAGCCGTCGGCTATCAGCGGGGCCGGGCCGATGTCGCGCGACGCGCTCAGGCCCAGCCCCAGGCTCTGGGTGCCGGCCACCACCCGGTACACTGTGCCGGCTGCCCTTGCCGCGCTGTCGGCTGCTTGCTACGGGGATCACACAGTGATTGTTGGATTTTTTTTTACGCCAACCATGCAAGTACCGATTTTTCCCATTTTTTTCGCTCCAAACGTCACGACATTTTTACATTTATCATCGATACACGCTTTTTTTTTTTTTTTTTTCCAGGGACTGGCTTCACTCTTTGAAATAGCAAAGGCGAAATCGGTTTTAAATCGCCTTTGCTTTACAATTGTATAGTTTCTTTCTTTTTTCATGCACCCCTCTATACATGAATGGAAAAAAATGTACGACGTAGTTTTTTACTTTTGGCTGTGGCTGGAAAAATAATATTATTCAATTAGCAAACTGCACTGTCTGGAAAAACTGACGCTTGCGTTCCTTATACTCTAATTTACGTGTAGATAACGATCGACTATGTATGAATACCAAATACCTAAGAATCGGGTGTAACACATGAGAAAACGGCATCACTATCCAAATATATTAAATAAGAAATTGTAGGTATTACCCGTTTGTTCTACGCTAAAACTTTGGTACGAAAGTAACACTTTTACTTTATGAATTCCTACGTAATTTTTCGGAGCGCGTTACGTGTGGGTTACATGTGCGAAAAAAATTACACGAATCATGACTGGTATGTATTGGGTCGAGTCTGGTATCGCGGGTTCGTTGCACCTGATAATGTCAGCTCGAGAAGTGGAGAACGGAGGAAATAAGAAAAAAAAAAAGACTAAAAATCGCCTAGTCAATACTTAGTCCTACCATTACAGCAGAGGAAAAATTTCACGTTACGTTCGGTGTTTTGTTGACTGTAAAGTTACACGCACGCACTACCGTATGTGCTAATTAAATCGCCTTTTTATCTCACTGTTACGAGAATAGTGATCGATCGAGTTTTTAATGCTTTTTCACTTTTTACTGTATCCGTATAAAACTGTTACATTGTAATTTAACGTAACAATTATTACAAATAGTGTAATTAGATAACTGCTGATATTGTTCTTTTCTTGTTGCACAAATGATTAATTTTTGTTTGAAAAATGCAAGCTTTACAGCTGTACAATGAGAAACTATCGGTAGTGCGGTAAAAAGTGCAAAAACTACGGAAATCGACGAAATAACGAGGAAGAATTACTAATTTTTTCTGAAAGTTGTGGTGTATAACCAGTAGAAAATCTGGGATCTCTTGATCACGAAAATCGTGACAAACTTGAATCAAAATCCGAGCGAGGATTCGCGTGCCCCTCGTGGCATGGATCTCTCAAGTAATGACCTTATTTTGGGCTCACAAACGTTTCCGCTCAAGAAAAAGCTGAAACAATTAACGAGGTCGAGTCCTTAAAGGTGCGTCAAAGTGTAATTTCTTTCTCAAAAGATCGGCGAGTCACGTAATGGGTTTTTTTTTTATTTGTTAGCTGATGAGGCCTATACATACCGATCATTTCATATTTCGAGGGTGTACAATTTGAAGATGTTAACTGCCGATTGCGCTTGACTGCGCATGTTTCTACATAACTATTTTTCCTCCTAATAAAATCAAAATAAAAAAGATCTAAACTTCGTTAGCTCCCCCAGAAATAATGGCGGTGCTATTGGTTGACTTGGTGGCCTTGTCAATAATTTACTATTGGCTAACTTTCGATGGGTGGAGCGAAGAAAATGTATAATGCATGTAAAGGTTGTTGTTACACAAATATTTAGTTACACTTTAATTTGGATTGAATTAAAATATCCATATGGACCATCAAATTGTTCCATATGGTATGTAAGATTGAAAAGATAGTAATCGAAATAGATACTTATTTTCATGGATGAAGATGCATTCTTTTGACGATTTTACAAGTTGCGTTGACTACTCAAGCTTTCCATAAAGAAAAAAAAAAACAACCATATTGCGAACTTGAGAGTCATCGCATAGACAACTTTCACTCCATCCAGCCGAGTATATACCGATCTCGTACCTGCAATCGTCATTCATCCGCGTAGTTGTCTGCTTCCATGTGTATATATACATATATACACATAATACGATAAAATACACGCGGAAACGGCCAGTGCGCAACGATAGCCTTGCAACGGAGATCATATTTATATACAGCACGGCACGCGATTTTGATGCACGATTGCGTGGAACTGCTCGCGGTGCCGATCTTTCCTTTTGCTTTCCATGAGTCTCGCTTGACTCGTTTTGCCGGCACGTGTCACCGTACACCTTCGCGGATTTATGCAATAACTTGAAAAACAGCTGTAGGGTAATTTTGAAATTTCCATCCTCTTCGAGGTTCCGGAGTAAATGAGAAGCGTTTCAATACAACCGTGGACTTGACTACTACGTGTTGTTACCACGTAATCGCTCGTGGACTTTTTTTTTCTGAGAAAGTCAAAGTTATTCGAGTGTGAAGAAACTCAAAGTACGTGGGATTTTTTTCGTTCGTTCGAGGACACCAACGAAAAGTTATCTCGTTTTGAAATTTGTATACCTATTTAAAAATCTTAGATTTCATTAATCACCTAACCATCCAAGATGGGAGTCACTGACGCAAGCCCTAACGGAGAATTTACTACCCTAGTACGAAAGGCAGTTCTAGTACCTAGTGTTGCGTTATCAAAAAAAAAAAAAAAAATCGACAAAAAAAACTATTCCTCAGCCCAATCGAGCTTCTTTTCAAATAAGCTAGAAACAAAATACTTGTACAAAGTATGTATGGCCGTTGTCGCAAGTGACGAGCTTGGAACTCGATTGCAACACGTGGCGCGATTAGCTAACGCGTCTGGTACAGCGCCCAAGGCACGGCTTACCGATGAGTCCAGTTGCTCGAACTCTGGTGCCAAATGCCCAGTTTTTTCGCAAGCCACATAATACGCACGATTTATATCGGTACAAGTCCAACATGGAACTAACTGTATTGAAGCTGTTTGCACTCTTATGCGGTTAAAAACTAAAAGTTATATGGCTCACAAGTCGTTTGAAAAAAACTCACCCTGATGATGTCGAAGAGGAAGTTGCCGGAGCCACCCCCGCTGCCGCCGTTGCCGTTGCCGTTATCAGCCGAGCCGCCAAAGCCCAGGTACCTCTTGTTGCGGTTCTCGTCGTCGTCCGGGTCCTCGAGGGGCGCGAGCTCGCCGTCGTTCGCGTCGCTCGTCTGGCTCGCCGTCTCGTCGGCAAATTGCACGCGCACCTCGTTGTTCTGCGACTCTGCCTGGCCGTCGGCTTCGCTCACCACTTGGTTGTTCTCGCTGGCCTCGGGGATCGCGTCGTCCTGAAAAATCGGTCATTTTTCAAATTGCTCTTTCCTTTCGCTTGGTTCAATGTGTTTTGTAAATGGCGAAAGTGAAACATACATAGTACTTGGTCCAAGTGTAAGAAATGTACGAAAAAAAAAGAGAATAATTTCTCTTCTTTTTTTTTTTTTTTTTTTTATCAGTGAAGCGAAATATAAATTGTGACAGTGTGTTACACATGTGTGAGTAAACGTTGATTGAGTAACATTGAAAAATATTGCAAGAAGTACGTATGAACAATATTTTTTTATGGAAAGTAAGTGCAAGCTGAAAAAATATTAGTTAGTAAAAAAAAAACAACAAAAAGGTAACCACGCAAACACTCAGATATAAAATGGTTTTTTTGAGTAAAAATCAGTCGTACGGCTCGCACAAGGTGTCTCGTGATTGGCGAGCGAGGAACGTTGTAAAAAAAAAAAACGTTAATCACACACATAATGGCACGGAGAAAGAAAAACGTTTGTCAGTAGATGCAACGTCGATCTAATGTGCACTTGATGTACACATTCGTATGAATGACCACAGTAATGGTATTGCAGTTTTTTCGTTCCTATACAGTACACAAGTAGACGTACAGTCCTTCCAGCTTTTCGGGAAGGATACACCGTGTGTAAGGTATTGTACATATTTTTCCACGATGTTCGCATATTTATGGGCCACAGCTGTTTTATTTTGCCAGCTTAGGCTAAAAACCTTTTACAGAATTGCATTGTATAGAAAAAGCAAAGGCAAACGCCACAGATGAAATAGCAAATTAGACACCAAAAGTTACACGTGTATATTTATGGTAACATCAATGTAGAGCAGCGAGTCGAGAGTAAGATAACATGGTCGCACACTGACGTACAGCATTGTTGGTGCGACGCTGTATGAATGAGCGATCGTTAGATTGCAGAGACAGATAAGACACAGAGAAGGTTTTTTTTTCTTTTTATGAAGATTAGAGGGTACAATAATATATAGTAATCTTTACATTTATGCTTAACAACGCCATGCACATACGGTTCCGCGGCGTCGTCTCCGGCGTGCAGAGCCTCAACACAAGTGTTAGTCCGCTCATCCGCAAACCGCAAATGTTCTCCTTGTGGATGTACCCCGTTTCGATAGTGACTGCAGGCACCCCGTTTTTTTTTTTTTTTTTTTTTTTTGTCAATTCACCACACAGTTTTCCTCTTTTTCTCTATTATCTGTTATGACACCTCTTGAGAGACAAAGCCACCTGTGGTCCCCCTATTTTTTTTTATTCTTCTTGCGTTAATTTGTTGTTAAAAAAAAAACACTTTGGTGAAATTCACTGGATGTACCAATGGGTCGTTAAAAAAAAAAAAAAAAACGAAAACTTCACCAGAGCGCGCGTGTATGCCGTTAATCGTGGAAAGTGCATTAAAAACAACTTCTGTTAAAATACAAAACATTTTTTTTATTGTCAACCATTTTTTGTTTTTGCGTGGATCTTTCGATCCGACAAATGTACATTAATTATTTTTTAATTGATTCGAAAAGTAGAAAAGTTCTTAGTACTTGTTAGGGAAAGTTAATAATATGTATATTATATGATGGGTCTAGAGAACTTTTGATTGTCTAGTTTGATTAATAGTATTTAATCGCTAAGTTGTACTCTATTTTGTTAGTAACACAATTTAAATAGAGTTTAACTCGTGTACTTTGGTTCATTTAGTTTTAGGATTATATGGAAATTGTAAACAAATAAAATAAAATAATACAAGTGCAACAGTTGAAAGTAATAAGAGATGTGAGAAGATGCGGTGAAACGGAGTTGTTATGGTAACGAATTGGATGACGAAAAGTTTTAAATATCATCATTTGCAAGTATAAAATTTTGTTGTGGAAACAACTAAGTTAAAAAAAGGGGGGAGGGAAATAGCTGCAACATGAATGATACATATGGTGTTGTCTCACAGACAGTGACCATTTGAAAAGTTGTGAATAGATGTACAAAGTAAAACAATGGGACTAATTATGATGGAATAAAAATATCTCGTAGAAAGGATGAGACAAAAAACGTATAGATACTACAAGGTAGAAAGAAAAACTGTGAAAATCATCCCGTATGATATAGTCAAAAGGGAGAAAAGTAAGTATACATATAATATATGCGTACATAACGAAACATCTAGTATCGAATAATCTTAATCTATTTTCAACGAAAGTATAGGAAATAGGTATGAGCCACGCCAAAAGTACTGCCCAACGAAATTTTCAAAATCTCGCATAAAGTACAGCTCGTTCGCTTCATCCAACCAACCAACACCTATACTGCCCAGCAAACGACGGGAGGGGGTCGAAAAATATATACTTTTTCGTCTACAATCTCTTTCCGACCACACTCTGTACAACCCCTCGCGATCATTGCACCGAGTTGGTGGCACTGTCGTCGAGCCGCACCGTGGTCAGCTCCTGATCTCTCGAGCTCGCCGTGGTAACGACCCCACTCCCCTCGGGCTCCGGTCCCGCGGAGCTAGATGTCTCCTCCACCTTGGCACTGGTCGACTCGACGCCCTTACCCGTAGGCAAACCCACCGACACCATGGACCCACCGCCGGACTGAGCCGGAGCGTTGAAGAAGTCGTCGTCGTCCGTAAAGCTCGCGTCGTCGTCGTCGAAGGGGTTTTTCGCCTCCACGGTCGAGCCGGACGACTTGGAGGCGCCCTCGCCACCACCACCGCCGCCCGCGTTCTTGTTGCCCCCGAGGATGCTCTGGAACACCACGGGCCCGAAGATCTTGATGATCTCGCCGACAATGGCGTTGACCTTGTCTTCGATCATCTAGAAACCAACAGGTCGGTTCTCAGGCTGGTGTTACCCTCCGCGGCGCTTGCTCTTTTTTCCACAAAGTTTTCGGCGCCGGCTCCTCATCCAATGCACCGTCAAGTGGATGGACTATCTTTGTCTGGGATCCTCGTGTGTTTTCAAACGCTCGTACGCATACGAAGGAGGCTTGTCATTGATTTGTTCAGCGTTGGTGGCGAAACACCCAACACCGGCCTCGGACTGCTCGCCAAGAGGCGCCGGATAACATCCCATTTCGTTCGCGTTTCGTCACCCCCCGCGTATGTAGGTGTGAATATAGTACGTGTGTATCTTTGTACTTTGTTGAGGAACATCACGCTGGTATGACGTCGGAAAAACCGTATGGGGTTGCGAGAGGTGTCGAGTGCGTAATCGTGGGATTCGGGGCGAAGGAGCATAACTGTAGGCCGATTTTTCCGGCTATCGGAACTGATGAACTTTCCTCGGGTCTTGCGAGGGCGTCCTTCGATAAACCGGCGGTGTTGCAAAAAAAATATGGGAAACCCGTGAAACCGCGTTGCACGTACATGTCCGAGGTTATTATAAAAGTTGTACGCTCATTTTTTTTTTTTTTGTTATTTCCTTACGTGCAGTGCTTGCGATAGCAGGTAAGTATTTCGATTGAACAACCCTGGCTATTGTACGTTTGACTGCAAGGTATACTCACCGTATATAGCCCTGCGCCCGATTTTTCCCAACGGTCAATTAGTTGTATCAAAACATCGCTTTTATTCCCGAGAACAAAGCAATTAAAATAATCAGGGTCAAAAAAATTACAAATTAAATTAAGACGATTTTCTCAGAGATACGAGCAAGGGTGCAAACAAAGCAGCCGAGAAAACAAAAGTGATGCGCAGAGGTATACGTGAATCGAACGCGGGAAACTCGGCTGGAGTGTTGCGTCCGCCCATGTATATATAGCTTTTTACAATTCAGCGCGTCTCGGTTCTCTCCTCGAACAATGAAAGAGAGAAAGAAAAAAAAAAAAAGAGCCTCACCAGCCGGCGCGAAAGGGAAAATCGAGCCAGAGCTCGCGTAACCCGCGCTCGTTTGTAAGTAAGCGTGTATGTAGGCTTCGGGACGCGCGGCTTGTCGATCTCGGACACAACACGTGAGTATATATATTTTTATACGCTCCGCACCGCGAGCGAAAGTGTCCTTGTCGCCGCGCGCGTTAGGACTTAATTGCCAGAGTTGCGGGTTTTATTGTCTTAACGAGGTGCTAAGCGGACCGTTTCCACGACTCGTTGGCCCGGGTAACGAGGACTTTTTCGGCACCTGTCTTACTACCACTTTTCGTTATTAATTTACATAAGGACGATTTAGCATCGAAAAATATCCCGAGGGGGGGGGGGGATAAGGAAACCGAACGGCCGAGGAATGTTATCAGGAAAATTAACCTCAGGCGCCGTTACATCGGAAACCAGCAGAGCGCGCTTCCGCTGCGCGTGTAACACGCTTCCTACGGTCGAGGTTTGAAGGAAAAGCAATTCAACGCGAGAGCTCCGATAAAAGCATTGCAACTTTGATTGAGTCGTGAAATTCATCCGATGGAGCGTTCATTGGTGCATCTGAATATTGAAAAAAAGCGAGTAAAGGTGCTCCATTGAGTTGCTCTTCCGCTTTCGCAAGGGTGTAATATAAGTGTATATCGCCGTACGGGCGTAACGAGCCTCGCGTGGCGAAAATGATAGCGCGACGAAGGCGAGGCTTTCACAGCAGGAATGCCGCGACGAGAGCGATAGCGTTTGCCGAGCGCGCGCGGGCCGATTCAAAGAGGATTCCTTTTTTCGATAAATCACGAGCTTTGGACTCGATACAAAAGTTATGTGTTTTTATTTTTTTCTTTGGCAATTGTCACGGCTATACTTCGTACGTTACGTTGCGTGTCTGCCTGACTCGTGTTTTGCGATGTCATCGATTTTAATGACGATTTTTTTTGTCTCCCCCCTTAATTAGCATCATTAAGTTGACTATATGTATGAGCAAAACACTATAATTACTGTACCCACCACTGCGCGCTCAGTTTTCCATTCGAGGGTTAATGATGCTAAAAAAATCTGTTTTCAAAGAACCGTGCACGCTCGAGACGTGGGCGAAAAAAAAAAAAAAAAAACAATCCTTACCATGCCGAATTTATTATCCCATTGTGCCAAGTGAATTGCACTATGTGACGGCTATTGTCGCGTTAGCGCCTGAAAATGTTCACAACTAGAGCGAGAAAATGCACAACGTGACGAAACGCAAACAATGCGCCAAAGGTTTGCTCTTGCCGTGCGTTAAACATAAGAGTTGTGCTCTCGTAAAACGAGAATAAATTTTCCCTCCATCTTTCGATATTGTACACGCGTAATAACGCAAAGTCTACGGCGCACAAATGTGCAAACAGGGCGATAAGTCATATTATAACTGCGGTTAAAAAAAATGTAAATAATGGGTCTTGGTGCACACTAAAACTGGGAGAAACAAAATGTAAAAACAGGTGCGGTATATATCCCGGCTGAGAGTCGCGTGGGCTTACCTTGGTGATGTCAGGAAATAGCTGTCGCAGAATGCCGATTGTCCTTTTGCTTCTGAACGTCGGATCGTTCACGGTCTCGTCTACCATCAGTTGATCGAGAGCCTAGAAAAACACACTTTCGATTGGCCCTCGGCACTTTTTTTTTTGTCGCTAAGAAGCTAGCGTTTCGTTAATTTTTTTTTTTTGTGCTTCCAAAACAAACTGTGCTCCCGAGGTGCGTGATTTTGTTAATTAAATTTTACACTCATACGTACAAGACAGGAAATAATTTTTTTATCTCGTCATTTTAGTGACATAACCTTGGATTTGTCTTACAAAGAGTCTTCTCTAGTACTGCATACAAACACTTTGTCTTTTGGTAAACCTAATGCCAATAATTGGGCTTTATTTTTGGTGATTACGTTTTTATAAAAATACCATACTGACAAGATGGTTTTATTAAGTATAATCACTCATGTAATGCATGTAAGACAACGTGTTTGAATTACTATTAAAAAAATAATATCTAAGTAGATGTTTACTTGAATCGTCGTAATTGACACACGTCTGGTTAAATTGCTCACGGGGTAATTATTTTTCAAGATTGTAGTAACGATCCGTGTAAAAAAACCGTAAATTTCAAAAGTGTTTCATATCTTGTACTCTGAATTTTCCAGATTCTCTGCTAATTATCTTCAGCGCGACTTTCACCCTAAACCACGTATCATCGCATCAACAATAAAAACATCCCAACGACTCCAAGCGCGAGTGTTATCCGTATTTTCTAAATATCCACAATTTTTCCTAGATATCTTACATTTCGTTATCGCACGTGAAACGAGAAATATCAAGTTGCAATCACGAACCCCTGAATCGTCCTTTTATAATTAATTACAATTTTCAACTTTATATCCTTGCAAATTTAATAACACATCGGTATAACGGCTGCATTACAAAGTTTGCGCCACATCCCCTCTCCCTTTTTTCCTCAAGCTCTACCTCGCGCGTGAAATTATTTTTTACACGAGATCTTACCCAATTTTTTTTTTTTTTTTTTTTTTCGCAAACGCACATAAACACTCCACTTGCGGGGCTCATCAACGAAAACGCAAGTTGGAAACGTTTAATGGCCTCCCGATGGCGCCCGCCGTCACAAAAAATCCAAGCGTCCAATTTGCCCGAGCAACCTGCTCGCTATACATTATATCGCTACATTACAGCTGCAAAAAAATTCCAAGCCGCCACGAATTTCTCCGATCTGTACTCTAAAAAGAGACTATGGCCGATCGTTTCTACAAAAGCCGGCCTATCGTCGACTCAGCGAGATACGGCCATATAACGCAAGGTATGGAGCCGAAGGGAAGAAAAGAAAGAAAAGGCGTGGCAACGGCAATGTAGCGCGAAAATCGCCAATAAATATATAAAAGTACCTATACACGTATAAATCGGCCCCGCGAGTGGTTGCTCAACGCCGCTCGGGCCGTGCAGCGATACGGTCCACTTTCTCTCTGCACTGCCCTGCGCGCAACTCTGTGTGTACAGGTATACGCGAACGTGTACAGTCTATCACAGCCGCAGATATTGTCGAGCTTGGGCTCTGGACGCGAGATCGCGGTAGGAAATCGGTAAGCAAAAATTTCGGAAAAAGGTTGCACCAATGGTTTTCGGGGGATATGAACGCACTGTTCGACGTCGACATTGGTGCGTTTTGATTGCAACGAAGTACGTCGATATTGTATGGGAGTCGTGGCACCGATTATTTCTCGCGGGAGACGTTTGAATGGCCATTTCCGAGATAACGAACCTGTAAATATCGAGCACGGGTGCGTGCATGTCCCGTGTGATGCATACCATATGACTTGACATCGGAAAAACGTACAGTTTACTCTGGTTTTGAGGAATAATAGAGTGTACGTAGATTGCAGTCCCGAAAATCGGTATGGATAATATCAATATGAATGTGTATATACCGATCTCTCGATCAGAGATAGAAAAATCAGGTGATTTGAATAAAATGTAGCACCCGTTCCAAACTCTCTCGGCAACCGACGACCTTAAAGGCCAAGCTCGTGCGCAGGTAAGAAGAGACGGGCAACAGGTGCGCGCTTGTTTCTGTTTGTATCGGTACATCAGTAAAAAGGCTGCAGGCAACCAACGCAAGTGACGCAACGATCGGCCGAAACGGTTAGGAATACTCGTTTTTCCCATTACATATCTGTCGAGCGGCTTACTCACGGTTTTCTGTACATTGATTCCTGGCGATTTCAGATGCCGCGTGTCCATCGTAAAGAGGTGGGCAATCGACGATACGACGTCCGACACCCGAGACGTCGTATTAATCGCTCGGTCATTTGGTCGGTTTTAGAAAGCGGCGCGATTAGTTCTAGTTTCATGGCTACGTTTCGTGGGAGGAGCTGGCAAGAATTTTTTTTTCTTCTTTCCCCTCACGAATAACAGTCTCGTGACAAGAGGAGGGAGGGAGGGTGGTAATTGGAGGGTTATTACGGATCACTCTGTACTGTCGGGTATACAAAAGTGACTTGGGCTTCCGGACGCCGATGATTGCTTTTTCTACAGATGACTATTTTTTGCATCTATACACATCCATATAACTATATAAATAACCGATCGCCGCACTCGGCTAAAAGACAATTAACGAGCTGCCACTTTGATCGTAGGTATGTAAAAGTGGAAGCGCGTCAGAATTTCGAACGATCGCTGCAGCGAAGAAAAAGGTGTCAATGTCATCGTGCAAGCACTCTCTCGTCCTTCTCTTCGCGAGACTGCATGTGATGTGATTTTCGATGTTATCCGCATGGGGAATCGGTATTCGATACTATCTGTTGTACGCGAGCGCTGAGAAGGTAATTGAGAAAAGCAATGGATTTACGTGCGCTATAATGAGCGTATTACCGATCTCCAACGTGTTTGTCTCTGTTGTTGGAAAAAACATTCCTTCCGATCGGGTCTAAAATAAGTGGGTGTTTCAGTGTCGCGCGCAATCGCTTGATCGATCGAGAGTGAAATCGAGTATAGTTTTGGGACGAAAGTTACGTGTAACTCTCTGCCGTTCACGAGCCGATTGTTTGCAAGTTGTTTGTCACCAACCAATGGAGGCACGAGAGGACGAATAAAATTAATATTTGGGAGAAAATCGGCAGTGCCAAAAGTTACGTGTCACAGCTGTTGCGCAAATTAGTGAGATAATTCCTTGACGTATTCCGCGGTGTATAATATTCGCATCCATCATTGCCAATTGATTTTCATAAATGAATAGCAAATCGCGATCTCTACAACCGATTTTACGGGTCCAGCCGATCTTCCCGAAAGTTTGCTCGTCTCTATCCAAGCTAATCCCGAACTCACTCGGCTGGGCTATATAATACACACGCATTTACACGGAGCGGGCTGTATTTATGTACGCGCAGACTTTCCTTTAGGCGCCGATCGAGCGAAGAAAGTGTTCGAGAGGCTCCGGCGCGTGTGCCGGCTCAGTGAAAGTGTCGGGCGCTAGCTTGGTATATACGTAGGAACATATATACAGGTGCCCGGGTATATTATAGGATTTTTTTTCTTTTTTTTTTCACTTGGGATGCGGATTTTTTTCCAGTATCCAAAAATCGAATGGAAGGATTATGTCAGCCGGGAGCTATAATTACGCAAAGGACACGCAGTGGAGCGTCAACGACAGAGCTAGGCTTGTTTGTTTGTTCGGCAAGGCTGTATGGAGGAAGAAAGTTTCGATCAGCCGATCTCGATCTCCGTGGAGCGGAATGCCTCTGTAACTCAGCCGAGAGTTAAAGATAGATCGACGTGGGTGGGTGAGTGGTCGTCGACTCCTTTGTCCTGGAGTACATGAATATGCACTGCCGTTGGGTAACCGCGTACGGTAGCTGTGCTCCATTAGTTTTGTTGAAAAGTATTTTTTCGACGTGTTAAAAGCTGCGTTTTTTTCAAAAGAAATAAATATCGCCTCCCGTCCGAGTTGTACAAACAGTCGGCGATGACGGAGACAGCCCTGTTTTTGCGCGAAATCCAATGAAAAGACGAGAGTTGCGAATTCGCTTGTATGGTTTTTTTTTTGTACAAGGGACTTATAAGTTATTTTCATGCATGCACACGCGGAGAAACTTGATGTTTCACCGAGACCAAAAAAAAAAAAAAAAAAAAAAAAAAAGGGGGGACCAAACAGAATTACAATGGACTTTCAAACGTGAGAGGCCATTGTGCTAACAAGTTCAGTAGTGCCAAGAGACTCTTTCTTTTGGAAATCCGCGGCAGGTATGTATTTATATTTGGAAACGCGTCCGATTAATAATGATTCCCCCCCTCGAACAATAAACATTTTTCACCGATTACTTTTTATTTTTTCTTTTTCTTTTTTTTCAGCAGCAACACGTGAACGTACGTGCCTGCCCTACTGGCGAGTTTACAAGAAAAAAAAAAGCAAATTTTTAGATCAAGAGCTTCTCGGCGGTGCCACGAAAACACGAGTACTCGACTTGCATACCGAGGGAAAAGACACTCGAGAAGCCACGACGGTCGTACACAGCTTACCTACTTCGAGGAGCAAAATCGCGGTCGATTTAGCGTATGCGCAACGACAAGCCGCGCGGAGCGCTCTTTAACCACTTACGGCTGTTTGCTCGCGATTTATGCTGCTTGCCGAGCTAATTTAACGTTTGGGTGACACAACGACGCAAAGCTGTTAGATTTTATTACCCAAATAGGCACAAAAAACGTTTCCCGGGAAAAAAATGACCATATTTTAGGTTGTATGTGAAAAGTGATAAGACCGTCATCGCAACTGGAGTTTCATCACAGAGAGATGCGCCGTTACCAAAGTGCCAAATATATGAAGTATATGGTAGGGAAAATATAAGCGTCCTTCGGACGTACGAAGAATTTCGGCAAATAATGGCCAAAACGAGCGGTAATGCTTATTTTCTATTTGTCCATGATCATGCACCTTCGAGCCAAAGAGAGAGAGAGAGACGCGCGTTTTGCAACATCTCTCGATCGTGACTTCAAAGGAAAGTTCCCTGGACTATTCACGGTCGTCGTTGCAAGAATCACTTTCGTATTCTCTGTTTGGACGAGAGATGGATGATTGGACATTGTAGGCAAAGGATTGAAAAATGTTAACCAGACGGAATCACTCGTGTGTACGTGTATGAGTTGAAAAGAAAAATAGAAATTAGAGCCAAAAGGTTCTTGCCCCGGGACGACACGAGTGTTTTTCTACGTTACGTAAAAGATCCGCTGTTAGCCATGGAATCTTAATATATCGAGCTCTCGATGCCGTCACTCTGGGGGATATCCAACATTTTTTTCTTTTTCTTCGTACGTCACGTCAGTTTCGGTTTATTGTGCCACATCCTCCTAAGTTTCGTTTTCTATAGTACCAAAGTACGGTTTCAATCAAACTCGAGAAAAAAAAGAGAAGTTGTTGTAAAAAAAAAAAAAAAAAAAAAAATTACAATGATCATGAAATGTTTTGCGCTATACTTGATCGAACTAATCAGCCGCCTCTTATCGAATCCTTGACGCTTCCGAGCAACATACGGGCTTGTGATTATATAAAAAGTGGGACTGTAATTATCGTTAACGACATGCAGTTGGCCCTGATTCAGGAGTACATCGAACAATTTTTTTTTTTTTTCTTCTAACCAGCGTAATTTCAATTTTGACTTGTACCCGTATCTGCTTGTCACCGAATGATTTTATAAAATTTGACGATAAAATGTTTCTTTGACAGATGCTGCGCAATCGTTTTATCACGAAATAGTTTGTAATAATTCTCTGATTCACGTGTCGTTTGAAACAATCTAATTAATACTAATCGGATAAATAAGTTTCCCTAAAATATAAGTCTCTACTTTCAATGTTGCTGCAACAAAATAGGGTTCATATGAAACTCGGCGATACTCGACAAGGAACGTGAAAGATCCTTGGCTGAATTGATCAGCTGAGCACTTACTGCTCCGTCAGAAAGTATCGTTACATAAACTCGTATAAGCACTCAATCAAGCGATCAAACACTGCCCACGTACTTATTTTGCATGTATTCGATTGAGGGGTTATAATTTCACGCTTTCCGTTATCAAGTTGCGGAGACTCTGAAATTTGCATGATTTTCGCTCAATGAAAAGGTAAAAAATAATCATTGCGGTGAAACCCTTTGATTTATGTACTTTATAAACAAAATCTTCAGGAGTTACAATATTATAATTATCTACTTTATTTCTTTATCATGCAAAAAAGTTGCAAACTTCAGTGCGACAAGCTTTAGAGAGCAGATAGATTTATTAGTAGGAAAAAGAAGACGAAAAAAAAAAAGTTAAACTGACCTGTGATTGCAGTCCATTATTGAAGGGAAGTGATACGGCTGAGGCGATGCACAGACAGGCCACCAGTATCGTCGTCGTGATTTTCATTTTGAACGTGTCGAGGATTCCTAAAAATTGAGCAATGAGTAGATCAAAAAAGTACTTATAGGTTTTACTGATAAAGTTGCATGGTTTTTTTTTTCAACTGGTACAAGAAAAAGGATGCCATGAAAAAATACCGCTAATGCATAATTTTCTCACCTCCGTAGACCCCCTCCTATATGCACACTCGACAATACGATTGAGAAAAGAAAAATATCGGGGCGACAGTTTGACGAAACCTCATTCAAACAAACAAACATTATGCACATCGCAAGTTGTACAAGCATATAGGTACTCACGCAAATTGTCACACGAGCGGCCAGTAATTCCCACCAGGTTGCATTACGTCGCGGGCGCGCGAATTTCTGCGTTTGGTAAGGAATGTCACTCCGAGAAATTCTCAACTCACCGAGCGGCCCACTTGTACACCCGTGCGCTCCACGCTCTCGCTCCCGTCACTCTACCCATCTCCCGGCTATACAGAGGTGACTCAAGAAGGAGGAGGAGAAGCACACCGCTGTACGTGTGTATGTCCGTGTAGAGGATTAAAGATACGGAGGAGGCAAGGACGCGGGCGCCCCGGAAGAGCGGCCGAACCTTTCTCGGGATCCGCGAAACTATCACTTTCGACGCGACGCCAGCGCGAAAGTCCTCGTGAATGCCTGCACACCTATATACGCGAGAGGAGCTGGGTGTGCGTATATATGTACACTCATTGTGGCCATATTGTACGCGGCAGATGCGAGAGGTGCTCCAAAGGTTGAAGGAAAGGTTAAGGGGGTCTGGTTATGCGGATTCGAAGTTCAAGGCTCGCTGCGATCAAGGATATTTTAAGGGCGCGATAACTCTTTTTAGATAGTATATGCAATCTTACGTAAGAGGCAATGCAGCCAATTTTATGTGTCACTTCTTTGAATAAATTATGGTTTTTTTTCGTCAGGATCCGAATGAGGGCTTAAAAAATTTAATTTATCGAATGAAGTGTGCAGGCGTCCAAAATTCCTTCGAATACCTTTGTCATCAAATATTTGATCAATGCCACATGCAACATTCGGTACGATAACAAATCTTTTTTGTATAAATACGTCAAACGTAAAAAAAAAAAAAAAAATGTCAACTCCATTTTACTCGGGAAAAAGTTTTGTTAAGTTCGTACACCGTTTATCATTTTTATCATAAAAATTACACTGTGTCCATATACTGTTACGACTATTTGTTGTAGTATGAGAAAAAAAAATTGTTTTAACGTTAAACTTTACTCTAGAATTTCTTTTACACCCTACCATTTCGAGTAACCACCAAATAAGTCCGTGTGTGGGTCGATTGGAAGAATATTCAATCATTTACCCGAGAGAGGGATCCCTCATGGGTTCGATCATGTTGTTGCAATCGCTCTCACCGGCCGAGACAGATAAGATCAGCAACCAAAACTCTTGGGCGCCATGAAGCTCTAGTGTAATGAATAAACAATCGAAGAGAACAGAAATATTAGGATTTTGGTGGGGGCAGGCACTATCTCTTTTTTTTTATTATTCTGTTTTATGTAAATATTCGTGTAACCGAGAGTCCATCTAAATTTCTCGAAACTTAAACTTTTGTCAACAGGTGTCCAACTTGATTGAGAGAAGACGTAATATTCGTAACGATTTATACCGATACTTGTGTTTATTTTTAAAAAAGTATCGAAATAAACATAGCGAGCAGTACACGATGAAGCTTTAACGAGCAAAAAGCCACAGCGAATCCACGAGACAAAAGCTGGAATAGCCCATTGTTGATACGCGATGCACATCCTAATGCGCGCGAGTACGTACGAGTATACGAATTTATCGACCAATCCGCTCCTCGTCGGCTGAACACGTTCTCGAGGACGTTTCGCGGTTCGGAGGTCGATGTATTCCATACACCTACTGCTCCCATACGTAAATACTATGCGAAATGCTCTCCGTTCGCGATGAAAGAAAAAAAAAATGAAAGGAAAAATGCAGGCCTTGGTTGCGCACATTTACATTAGTAATCTCTTTTTTCCCCCTGGTAATTTGGTTTTTTCGTTTGGTCTTCGTAATAAATTTTTCTCAAAGTGTGGTTTATTTACTCGCATGAACCAACAGTGGGATTCTCAGTTGGCGGAGAAAAAAAAATGTACAGATGCCAGGCATCCATAAATAAACAACCAGTTTTTTTTATTTCGGCCAAGAATTCCTTTTTTGCGCTCGATTATCTTCGCAATCGTCGGGTGTATAATCAAAATCATTAGCATGGCAATATCATACACGTTAATCGTGAATATTGTTACTACTAATGAGGGACACCGCGTGTACGCTATTTCTGCAAGAAAAAGTGCTACAACCGCTTTACTATCCCGCGTGAAAAAAAGCAGCGTAATCCATCTCCTTTTTCTTTCATTCCCTCTCGAATCGCCAATGCCATAGCAAACAAAAATAAATACGTGTCGCGCTCACGGATGCCTCTGTTGCCTTGAACGAGAATTCGCAGCCACAGAAAATCGCGTTGTCCTCTCTCCGTCATCCCTTCCCCCGAAAATTCGTTTTCTCATCGAGACTATGCATTTTTCTTCGAGTCCACAGTTTTCCTCTACCCATCACAAAAGCCCTTGTTGTTGGTAATAACACATAGCGCTTTCGTACACTGTATCGAGGACTTATGGACTATTTTCGCAATCTTAGGAATTCTTTCGTGATTACCAGTTATTTGAGACTCCGCATGAGGTATTTTCGAAAAGAAAACTAGAAACTATAACAGGTAGCAGGTCCAAGCTCGGGAGATGAAAGTGATTAATATACTTGGTTAAAGAGTCGTATGAAAGTTCGATCGAGGCTGGAACGAAATTTTACGTACTTTTTCTTTGTCGTTTTAAATTCTTATATCTTTTTTTTTTAATTTATTTTCAAACTCGTACTTATCTTACGTTGCTTTGAACTGATAATTGACCATAAAAATCACTTTTTACTGCTTTAATCGCTACTGCGCGATCTTTGAAATTTCTTGGAATCTCTAAATTGGCCAGAGCAATTATTACGCAACCTAAATGCAAAGCTTAAAACGTTTTATTTATTTCATAAAAAAAGTATCAAAAATTCTGTATACTTTAAAACAAAGTTTTGATTCGACCAATTGGTGACAATAAAAAAAATAAAAAAAAAAATACTAGTGAAAACATTATAACAATAATAATAATAATAATATCAAAGAAATCAATACAAAACACAATTTCTTATTTGACTATAGAAAAAGATTAATTTAATACTGCTATTAGTCATTTGAAAGAAAAAGTTTTGGTTCAATGATCCATCGATGTTATCAGTGATAATAACAGTATAATAACAGTAATAATAAAATAAAAAAAAAACACGATACCGCGAGCTTGGGTGAAAAACCACAGAGTTGATAGTCGATTAATCTAGGCGCGCCAAAAAAGCCGGATAAAACAAGAGTGGGAAATGAACTTGCGTCAGGCAGGTGCGAATTACGCAAACCCTCGGCTCGGCGATAAAATTATCGGAGAGCAACGCCCGTCACCGACCAACTAATATCACTTTCAAAACCGTAAACAACAATGGCATATAGATAAGACCGAAAACTCTCACTTTTCGATCACTCCTCAAACATACAGGTATAACAACACCGTGTGCCACACAAAGCGCAGCAACAACAGTTTATAGACTACTGCACCTCACATGCGTATACCAAACGCGTTTTCGCAACGCGACAAATCGGTCCCTTCAATTTTCCGTTTTGCCGTTTCCTAACGCGCTGTTTTTCATCACCACAAATTGGACGTTAAACCGTTGCCGCTAGTCAATCCTCTCCCCGGAGATTTCACTATACACGCGAGCTCCACAGCCACATTTGCATGTGCTCTTACGTACCAACTTACGAGACGCGAGTGGTAGACACATATATACGTGTACGTGTGCACACACGTAATGTCCGTTTTTCCGTGAGCACATCACCGCACGCGAGCTCGTGTACCTGTACATCCGAACTTCCGCACTTTGAGCTTTACATACGCGTCGTGGAGACGAAAAAAAAAAAAATCAAAATGTCCAGGCGTCGGGGCATTGTTATTATCGTAATTATCAGCGCTCGTTCGTTCGCGATTTCCTCCCCCTCTCGCGTCGGTTTTTCTACGCGTGGAAAGTTTTTTCCGATAACCCGGAGCTACCGCGTGTGTGACTTTCGATTTTACGGCCTGCATCCATCGGCGATTCGCGCGATCGAGGAAACGAAGGATTTTTTAATTGCTTTTTTATCAGAATTATGTAATATTTTCTCCTCAAGTGAACTCGTCTCGAGCGTGTTAAACTCTTCACGGTAAATAGCAAAAAAAGCAAATTACATATTTTGATTGGTTAAAAATTAATTGAAAGCACCAGCATTTTTTATTTATTAAGCAAGTCCCGATACAAAAATCTCTCGCGTTTCACGGCAGTCGTTGCACAATCACCAAACAGATTAACCGTGCTTTCGTAACCTTTGGTGAAAAAGAAGAAAAAAAAAATTGAAAATAAAAAAGTCACGCACTTTCTTTCTCTTCGCATCTCTCACCTGCATCCCCCCCTCTCTCTCTCCGGTTGGTAAACGAAAAAAAAAAAAAAATTAAGAATTGGTTTCGCTTTCCTCTCTCGCACGACGCATAGGCTGTGCTCATGGTCTTCCTGCACTGTTCCACAAGTGTCGATTTATCTTCTTCATTTGTTTCTCAAAAATCACCAGTTGAAAATAACCACACAAACAAATACAACGAGCCAAAGAATATTGATATACTCGTACCTCGGCAACTGCCGCAACAAACTCAACAACTTCCTTGCAGCTTTCTTCTCCACGACAACTGTACTTGGTTTATAATCGTAACTCAACAGCTCGTAAATCAAAAAATTAGTTTTTTTTTTTTTTTTTTTTTTAATTTTCGTTTCAATTACTTTTGTTTTATTATTCGGCACAATAGAGATGTTTTCGGTAATGGTCACAAGGAGCAGAGTCTCGCACGCGCCGGCTCCCGCTCGCCTCGGCTCTCTCTGTGACTGTCTGTGTGGCGGCGCCTAGCGAGCGGCTTATATCAGCGGGAGGGGCCTCGCCGCCACCACCACCAGCGCCGGCCGTGCCGAATCCGCGGGGTGGAGGAAGCACGTGGGCCAACGCGGGGCTTCCCCCCTCGTTGGGACCAATAGATAGCCTTTGTCCGAGGGTTTTTCGAAACCATTAATGGGTCACTGGGGATGGAAAATGTTGGGCTATCGGTGCATTTTGTTTGCCAACTTTTCGCGAAATCCATAAGTATTCGCAATCGTGCATAGTCTCGGCACAGCCAATTAGGATTTCTTTGGAAAAAAAGCCTATATGCACGAACGTGGTCGTCGTTGCGAGGTGGTTGCGTGAAATGTCGTGGACATTGAAATTAATAACAGCCAACGTCGTTCATCCACACGCCAAGTTATTTCAGCTCTAATTAATTTTGAAAAAAATGCGTTTTTGCGAGATGTGTGAGTCGCAGTTTTCGGATCATTGGAAATAAAAACTGAAGCTTGGCGAAAAAAAAAAAAAAAAAAAATTGTATTTGAGAGGATTCGGAGCAAAAGTTCATTGGACGATTACGAAAGGGACAATAATTCCCATCAATCACTTCCCGTGCGAGTGGCGTGCAGGCAAGTTTAGGTCAAGTTCATCCGGATGTCGCGCCTGTCTTTGTCTAGCTTTAATTGTTCGTTCGACGCTAAAAATAGAGTATCTGATCTCGTGTACTTGTGCTCAATTGTCGTTGTATGAAAGTTTTTGCGATGCAGTAAAACTGTATCTTTGCTTTATTTTACTGTCTCACTTTGAACTAAGATGAATAAATGTAAAAAAAAAATTCATCAACATGTTAGGCATCTTCATGAAATTTACACTGTGCGTCATTAAAATTTTAAAAATTATGATAAATATCATGAAAGAGTGAAGGTAAACTTTTTCATGAGATTTCCATAATTATTATTAAAAAAATTAATAAGATAAAGATGTTTTATTTTACATAAATACTGATAATTTTATAAAATTTTTTTAATATCTCAAGCAGTTTTGTATACAGTCGAAAAAGAAATATTGTAATAAATTCAACAATTTATAAGTTAGATATTGATTTACATAGAAATATATGTTTAAGTAAAATTTTTATACTTACACGCTTAAAAACTTTTATTATCCAGAGGTTGAAACTTATATTTTTTTTTTTGTAGCAGACAATTTTACTTTTGTTGCACAGTGTCCTCAAACGTTGCATCCAGCAGTTCATTGCAATCAGCCGTAGCAAAAAAATGTCCAATCTTCCAAATCTTTCGCGGAAAGGTGAATCAACGATGTCGTAAGCATGCGATCGCAGGATCTCGTAAGACAAAAGCGTGACAAAGAGGGAAATTCGCTGTTGTACCTGTCGGTTAGTCGAAACTCAGCTTCTCAAGGCCTCTTGACTGGAAATATCGGAAAATGAACGAGAAACGTCCACAAAACTGACCAAATAAACGGGGGGGTGTTGAGTAAACAACCGAGTATATCGCAAGCCCACCACGTGATGTCGTCCATTGATTTTGGTGAAACGTGTACACCCTAATTGCATTACATCGCTGCTCCGTAATACAGCATTTGGGTAACACTATTTCTTTTGGGCATATCGTGTATTTCTTGCAGCTTAGTACGTAAACGTCTCAAATAAAGGGCATATTTTCAACAACCGTTGATTCATTTATCACGCGTGGTAATTTTAGTTTCTAATTACATATTGATGCGCTCATAAGCAAATACGTATTTCTTAAATGAAATGTTTGTAAATTTCTGATGTAATCGTTAATTAAGTACATAATTATGTAATTATGACGGACTCAACATCATCTAAATCGACAAAGTGTTAAAAAAATATTTAAAGCAGTGAAAAACTTTAAAAATAAATTTTAATTGATCCATCTGGTCATTTTTAGCTGTAAAAAATTATAATGACTAAAAAACCAATACCATCGACAATTGTTTGTTCAAAATTTTACTTGACGAATGTCAAGCCAACCAGTATCAGTCAATGGCACTCAAAAATACACTGTCGCTCGCCTTGCGTCTTACAGAATAAAAATATTGCACGTCCTTCTCGATAAAATTCATATCACGGATGAAGGACACTCGCAATAAATCGGAACCTTTCCACGCACTTAGGTAATAAACTTATCATAACGACAAAACCATATTTCCTTTATTCATTCCAGTTTACAAGGATGAATAAATAGTTTGACATATTTTTGGGCTTTAACAGTCTCCAGCTGTTAGAAAAATTTGTCAACCAAAAGAATATTATGGTTGTAAGAAAACAAATAAAAAATTGTTATACCTGATAAACAGTTAGTAACGTCTCAAGCGTAATCACATGCTTTCAATACCACGTGCGTACAGCGGTTCAAGCGAGCATAACTCGATTAGAATTCTTAATTGATGCACGTACTTATTTTCATGAGCACGTTGTTTATTTTCCTTTGGTCGCATGCACGGGGAGTGAGAGAGAGAGAGAAGATTAACCTCGATTGCAAAATGAAGCAGGATGGCTACGTAAATGCATAAATACGCTTAAAATTCACTTCTTGCAACGTAAATTACCTCACTCTCGAGGGCATTACCAAATTGGTTCACATGTGAGTGCGAGAGTAAACAATTATTTACCTCAACTTGACGTAAATGCTCGTGTGCAAGCCCAAAGAAAATCAGGACGAGTTTATCCTATTCATTCGAATAATTGTAATGATGAGCTGTACAACTGAAGCTGTTGTGTTGTATGTAATGTAAGATGTACGTCAATAGTCACGTACGGCGAAAGAAAGGAGCGAAAGAATTTTTTTTTTTTTTATTTAGACTTGTACAACGTAACGGCGTTTCCGTCGAGAGACAATCCTCGATGATGCTCACTAAGGAATTTGTGAAAAGTTACAAAGATACTTGTGTAGTTCTTTTAACATTCCATCTTGATAAATTTACAAGTCGTTTTTTCTCATTTCCTTTGCGTACGTGTTTAGTTTTCACTGGTCACGTGTCGTATGGATATTAGAAAAATCTGAAGGGTCTCGCTTTACACTGCCACTCTCATTTACAAGGCCACTCGTGAAGTAGACTGTTTTCTATACGTATGATGTGCTTTTTATGAAGTCATGCCTATATGTCTATTATTTTATTGTCTTTTTTCAAGAATGTGCTTCAATCATTTAATGAAAGATAATGTTGCTATTTATTGAATTATGATTTCAACAAAAAAATTCTTTGATTTTTGGTCAAAATAAATAAATTTTTTTTTATCTTGGCACGTACATATTTTCTTAACATATTATTACTTAACATAATCAAGCAAAAATTCTCTAAAAGATATTCGTTTATGTAAGATGTATATATAAGAATAACCTGCCTATGATTAAAAATGTACGTATAAATCAGTATTCGGTTGACATCTTGTGAATTTAAAATTTTTTGGTTATTTCATATTATATGCAGATTCTTTTGAAAAAAAAAAAAAAAAAATGATCAGATAATTTCCATCAGCTATGAGAAGTAGTTGCTTAGACTTGTCATCGTCATCTTGGCATTAAGTAGCCTTCCTTCCCGTTATTTTCCAACTCAATGTCTCCGGTTGTCCGTTTGGTAACGTGCAGCTATTCACATTTCATAGAAGTTGTGATTATATCGTCATTTTTGTTAGTAATATTAAAAACAACGAAAGAGCTACGTAACCCGTGTCTCCATGTTTTATAAAATTACTAATCAAATTTGATCATTCACATATAATTAAATATTTGAAATGGTAAGACACCAATAATCAAATGACCGCGTGTCTGACCGAATGTGGTCTGTATCTACTTAGCATTGGTACTTACTACAATTGTATTTCACCTGATTATTTTTACAAACTGTTACTGTTATTTCTTAAAAAGAATTTACTTTTTTAATAAGAATCAACATTCACCAGCAGCAAAGAAATATTACATATTATAAAACTTTTTTTTTTATTAAGATTAAAGGATCAACATTACTTAATACAGAAAGCATGAAGTGATACTACTATTTAAATTAGTCGGATTCTTTTGATTGACAGAAGCTACAAATCCTATATCGTATGATGAAATATACTATGAAATAACTCTTCAAAAAAAAAAGATACCAGACAGGACCTTGGCCTTTTGGTACTCACTAAATGACAAAAAAAAGTATTAAAAAAATTGTTTTCTCATTCGAACTTTTTTTCAACTTCTACGTCATATTATTTTCCTTATATATTAGGAGTGAGAAGCTGTGAGTGTTTTTCTAATGTTCAATTTTTTGGATACGATTTGATCATAAATTTTGTCCCCTAATTCTGCACACATGAACGTGAGGTCAACAATAAATTTAATAACATTATTTGCATCTCAATATTTTATAAGCATTTTGCACGTAAAAACTTTTTTTGACAAAATCTTGATGAAACAGTACTTGCAAACTACGTTTTGAACAATTTTCCACGACTCTGTAACCTCAGTGCTATTCGGTAAAGTATCTGTTTGCCAATTATTAGTACAAGCAAAAGCGAAAATAAAAGCTTGTAGAATGATACGCGTTAATCTATTAAAAAAATCTACGGTTGTTAAAACATTTAATTTATGTTATCATTGATTGAATTTCCAAGAGAGTAACCATGTCTACTAAAAATAAATGAACTATTAGTAGTAATACATTCAGTACCGTGCTACAATCAAAAATGTTGAAACGTTTGCATAGTTACGAAATTGCTAAAGATTTACGACTAACAGTTTTTCAATTAATCATGTTGTGAGGTGTAATGAATTGTTTGGTCCCTTTTTTTTATAAGAGCATTTTTGAGTGATTTTCCTTGGTAACGTAAAATTATAAACAAATTATCTAAGTTACGTGATTATTGGTAAAGATATAATGACATTTCCTGAGGACTAAAACATACGTGGAATATTTAAAAAAATTATCACGCCACAAACTTGTGCACTTTAGCTACTCTCTTGCGCTATATTTTACAATACAAGGAAATGTTAAGTTAAGAAATTCGATATTTTTTTCGTTGAGCAATCAATTAATCATCTGAATTCCTTGGGAAATCCTGTGGTTTATTGTTCCTGGAGAAAGTTTAAGGCGTGTCATGATCAAGAGCAGGTTTTTCGGAAAGTTTTTACTGCGGAGGACATGATCTCGAATTTGCAAAGTTAAAAAAAAAGTTACCAAGAGTTCAACGAACAAAAACTAACATAGCGTATACTATGGCAATTTAGTTTTACTACAGATTATACGAAATTTGTCTTCTTAATCCAAATGAGGTTGAAAAAAAGGAAAAACTAAATAAATGGCACAGTAGTGAGTTAAGGGATATTCTGCGCAACAACGGAAACGAATAAAAAAAGACATCCACACAAAAATCTTGTTAATTAACATGTTTTTTCTAAATATCGGCTTAGTTTCATAACGATCACCGTCCCTCCTCTTTTCATCCCAACAATTACCACCGGGACATTTTTTTTTTTTTTTTTTTTACCGAGCAGTAGCACGTGCAGACTGTAGTTAGCTTTCGCAAATAGTGCCAAGTGAATCATTACTTCGCTCGATTTTTGCCGGTGTTTTCCAACTCGGTGCCCAATGGTTATTACACTAGCGCCTCTCTCGTTTTTCTTTTTTCCAAAGCTATATGTACACGAGATTGGCCGATCGACTGCAGCAGCTCCACCAAACGCTATACCGAGGTATAGCATTATACATCGACTCGTGAATGTTGTTAACCTTGCCCACACGCACCGACTCTTTTTTTATACATTTTTTATTTTTTACTACTTATAGACGTGGCTGATCTGGTTATATACGCGATTCAAAGTAGCGCAAACTGAACGACGGTTGCGATTGAGAATCATTGTGTTTTTTAGCCCAAAGTTTTGGCACAACAGTACTTATTTTCATTTCGGAAAACATCAAAACGTACAAACAGCGACTTGTACAATTCACGATTTTGAATACATTTTGTTCGTAGAAAGTTATTTTTTTTTTTTAAGCATAAAAGCAGTAGTAATTTCATAGTGGAGCTCACGTGGCTCCAATATGTTTATACTCATGACTAAGTACAAACTTTTAAACTCCCAAGAGAGAAACTATCCTCGATTCATCCAGAAAAAGAATAATCTCGAAAGTAAAAATTGACGAAAAAAAAAAAAAAAAACCAGACCGAGCAACTTTACGCGCATATCCTAGCAAAGCACACAATAACCACGCGAACGAGAGTTCTGCTCTCGCTTTCGTCGACAATGTCTTGCGTCCGATCTCGGCTATATACGTGCAAAAGTCGGTCAATGACTTCCTTCCCCCCCATTCTTTATAAAACTTGCGTAACAGCTCCCGAAGTTTTTTTTTTTTTTTTTTTTTTTTCTTCAACAAGAGCGTGTGCGCGAATCGATCTTACCGACGGTTGTCTCGTGACGCTCCTCGAGCACATGGCCGAGCTTTGCACAAAAGGCAAAAATATAGCCGATCACTGGCTTGGACTCGCGTTCGCCAGGCGGAGACACCTGCACATTAGGTCCTGGCAGACAATTGCATTTAAAAAGTGAGGTTCAACGGAACAATACAGGATTCATCTGAGCAGGTCAGTTTATACGGTGACCCAAACCAACATTTCGATTCTTCGATATTGGCGTTTTTCTCATGTAAGGATCATAGGTTGGATCAACGTTTGTTCGGTTGATTATCTGCCAGCTGTTGTGGTTCTGCCGGTTGGTTCACGGCAACTGTCACAAACATTTATTTACTCGGAAGAATATAGTAACGACCGTTTAAAGACTAAAAAACAAAACAAAATGTTAATGAATGGCCTTGTGGTCAGGAAATGCTCTTTTTTTTCATTTTGTATATTTTTAGAACTTCGCACATTACCTTACATCGATGCAGCTATGCATAACTATGAAAGTCAAAGTTTTGCAATCCAAGTGGATCTTCCTACTGTTACTCCTTTCTCTCTCTCTTTTTTTTTTTTTTTTTTTTTTTTTTTTTTTTTAATTTTCGTTTCAATTACTTTTGTTTTATTATTCGGCACAATAGAGATGTTTTCGGTAATGGTCACAAGGAGCAGAGTCTCGCACGCGCCGGCTCCCGCTCGCCTCGGCTCTCTCTGTGACTGTCTGTGTGGCGGCGCCTAGCGAGCGGCTTATATCAGCGGGAGGGGCCTCGCCGCCACCACCACCAGCGCCGGCCGTGCCGAATCCGCGGGGTGGAGGAAGCACGTGGGCCAACGCGGGGCTTCCCCCCTCGTTGGGACCAATAGATAGCCTTTGTCCGAGGGTTTTTCGAAACCATTAATGGGTCACTGGGGATGGAAAATGTTGGGCTATCGGTGCATTTTGTTTGCCAACTTTTCGCGAAATCCATAAGTATTCGCAATCGTGCATAGTCTCGGCACAGCCAATTAGGATTTCTTTGGAAAAAAAGCCTATATGCACGAACGTGGTCGTCGTTGCGAGGTGGTTGCGTGAAATGTCGTGGACATTGAAATTAATAACAGCCAACGTCGTTCATCCACACGCCAAGTTATTTCAGCTCTAATTAATTTTGAAAAAAATGCGTTTTTGCGAGATGTGTGAGTCGCAGTTTTCGGATCATTGGAAANATATATATATATATATGTTCACGGTAAAGTTCCTACGGAAGAGCACTCGTGCCGTTAATGCGTTTAGAGACGCGTACGAAAATACACTCGAGTAATATTTTTATTCCTCGAACACTGAAGCTTCTGTATGGGGTATTCGCATTAGCTGTGCAATGTTGAGATTTAACGACTCGCTGTTTGCTTTTCTCTGCGATTAGGCAGACTGTAAATTTCAATGATCGACAGTAGATTAGATGCAATGGACCATTCGTGATTTGTGGAGTAATCACGATGGTACTTATTTCAGCCGTGACTGTGTGAAAAATGTACAAGGAACTGCGTGATAAGTGTACCTTTGTGAAATAACAACTTTCATTTGCACGAGTGATTGAGTACTTTAAGACGGTGTTTTGTGTTGGATTATTTTTATTTGCAATTTTTAAGAGCTTGAAAACAGTCTCCCTACGAAATTAGAGAGTCATGGAAACAACACGATCTTGATCTTGGAACTTGAACTACGTTGTTTTGTATCTGTATTGCATGGAAAGGAGGAGAAAGACCCTTGCGGGAGTGTAGCGTTACGTGCATCGCTTGAAGGGTATTGCACGTAAATCAGATGCCAGTACAGTCAAACAATGCAAGGACGCTCTCAGGTGACTGCACTAAATCACCTTTGGATTACGTTGTCTCTCGCTCGAGGGAGATATATAGGGTACCCTATAGCTCTTATTCTTTGTAAAATAGACATGTGATGTTCAGAGTAATGCTAGGGGATGAATAACAAAGTCATGAGATAATCGTTACGTACATCAAGCACTGGTAAAATGTCTTTATATTTGGTAACAACTATACAACAAGAGATAATTACGACTCTTTCTTACGATAATAGGGCAGCCCGTAGTATCTTGACCATTGCGACAGACGATCGTCGTTGCGCGCATACCTACCCCTGCATGATTTCCTCGTGACGGCTTTTGTCGTTTGCACAATGAAAAAATAATTGTAAAATCGTATTTCGGATCGAATAATATATATCATCTGTAATAATCACTTCCTGAAGTATAATTGTATAAACTTTCTTACAAGGTGCGTTACATACGAGCCGTATGACGATCGTTTGAGTTTTCTGTTTCTCGGAATATTCGAGGAGCGAAATTTATTCGTCAAAACGAGGCTTTTCCGCGGCCGCGACTAGGAAACGAAGGATAATAGGAGGAAAAGGACGACGCGGGGGTGACGACCGATGCGCGTCACGCACTGGCTATCGGAGGAAAAGTGCATGCGATTGAGCGAAAAATTTAGGCCTTTCTAAACGACGATCCCACGAGGGACGGCAAAAAAAAAAAAGACAATTGCTCGGGCGACCGGGGCGGGCTTTATAAGCGCCCGGAATTTCGCGGAGCCCCGTTTTTTTCTATCGGCGACGGACACGCGACGACATGACCGGTGCGTCGGATTTTCTGGAAAAATTCGAGTGCGCGAAAAAAATCGGCTGAAACCTCCGGACGATGATCGCAACGAAAGTGCAATCGATCGGATGCTCGCCAAGTGCGTGTCGGCCTCTACGCGCGTGAGCAAATTCTCGATCTCGAATCTTGGCTTTTTTTTTTTTGCAACCCACTCGGCGGATATCTTGGAAAACTGTCGCAAGACCTTCCTTCGGCGGACATGTGGATACTCAACGGGATTCATGAGTAGCGGACTGGCGTTTGGAATCACCTAGGCACTAATAAAAGGGTAAGTTGACCGCGGTTGACGAAACATCACACGAGCTCGCGTGTTTCCGAAAAATCATTGCGCGTTTCTACGTAGTCGAGGCTACAATGTTGCACGTCCACTGCTCTGCTCAATAAATAATGTAATTTGTTATCTCCGTTGGGCAACTAAGATGAATACCACTCGATGTGCGAGTCCGAGACTTCCGAAGGGGTATCGATAGAGAATTGATGAATGTGCGTGCAGTTGCAAAGGTTCATTAGGACCGGTGACTCTATATAAGTCAACGATACATCTCGTACAGTGTTATTCTTCTCCAACGAATATCTAGGCTGATACAACGCAAATACACCACTTTTTTCTGAATATTTCTCACGGTACAACTTGAGTCGAAGGTGCCTGTTACATTGTATTAACGATAACATTGTTTTTAGTCAAAGAATTCAAGTGTTTCATTTAAGTGTAAAATATTGTTGCCCTGACGAGAAATTTTCAGCTAATCACCACTGAAACGATTCATGGGTTGTAGACGTAAAAATGACTAGCTCGACGCACCTCCTCCTCTTCCTCGCGTTATGTGCGGGTACGTCGGTCTCCATGCCAGCTACGAAATTAGAGCCGGTGAAGGCACCCGAAATAAAAAGTAACATCAGCACCTCGACGAAGCTGGAAACCGGGAGGATAATCACGGATCGGGTCGAACTGAGCCTACCCTTAAAAATCAGCAAGGAGGAGCTCGTCGGTTGGATAACGCACGCGATGCGCATCATGGCCTCGAGGATAAACGTAACTCTAGCCACAATCAACCCCGACGCGATGCCCACCGATAGGATGGACAAGCTGCGGAACTGCTCCATCGCCCTGAACCACTTGATCGACAAGATGAGCAGTAGGAACAGCACGAAGAAGACCGAGAGGGTAAAGTCCTCGATGCCCTCTGGTTTCAAGGTACATGTAGCTTCGAGAACATTCCAGCTTTGGGCTCGATAGTAAAATCCAATCGTTTGTCAAACGACAGCAGTACAGCTCGGTCAAAGATCCGAAAACAAAGAGTGACTGCAAGAGGCCGGAGGAGTCGAAATCGGCAAAGCTCTGCGACAAGCCGAGGAACCACGAGGTGACCACGAGCCCCTTGGCCCAGAGTTTCTCCAAAAACGCCGTCACGTACAACCCCATCTCGAAGTTCGTGCAAGAGCTGACGATAGTCAAGCCGTACGACGACGCCAGCAGCCAGATCTTCCGAGACCCGAACGTCTTTCCACCCTACGACGCGAAGCACCGTATCTCCCTGCCCCTGGAGTCCGACCACCCGAGCGCGCGCAACATCACCAGCAGGATCGGACAGAGCGGTAAAAACGCGGCTCCCTCCTCCGACCCTCGACTCGATGCAACCCCTAACCGGGCGAACCGTGTCCTAGCGGGTCCGCTGAAACTGGACGGTGGCGCCTTACCCACGTCCTTCCAGAACAGCCTCGACCTCACCCACCTGAACAACGTCGTCAAGGGAGTCCTCGCGAGGCAGTACACGACCGGCAAGCCGGTGATCAGCCTGCCCTTCGAGGCCGTTATAACGATCAACCGGGACGACGCGGAGTCCCTGCCGAGGACGACAAAGAAGAGCTGGAGGAACAAGGTCGCGGACAGCCGGCACGCGGCATCGACCAGCGATTCCCCAGAGTTCGCGCTGCCGGAGGAGGGCCTCGCGACGAAGAAGGGCAAGACTTCAGGTGCAGCTTCAACCACCAGCTCATACGTTAGGGGATGGAACTTAAATTGGGAGGATTTTTTTTTTTTTAGGGAAGACTACAGTTGTCTTCGAGGATGAGGAGACGACGGTGGCATCCGATGATGACGGTGCGAAGGAGAACAAGAACGGGAAGAAGAAGACACGGAAGAAGGCACTGCCGGCTGGGATCCAGTTTATCTTACGGATGCTGAACCGGGTGGCCAAGAATAACAGCGCGCCCGCGGGGGAGGGTAACTTGTTCGCGAAATCCAAGAGCAAGCCGACCAGGTCGAAATTGGTGCAGGTTAGTTTTTCTTTTTCTTTCGCTCTACGCAATGTCCATACCGTTGGAGGCTGGAAAAGGATCATCGTGCAATCGCGAATCTCATTATCGGTCCCATCGCGTTGCTTTTTTTATTTCAAAACGTGCACCCGAAGAGCATATACATCACTATGAGAAAGAAAAAAAAAGTCGTACGCGTCTCACGTTCATTTGAATAGAGTCAGCGTAACAAGTAGAAAAAAAAAAAAAAAGAAGCTAGGTAGTCATTTTTTCGCCCGTCGATCATAAATCAGCGCTATGGAATCTCGTTAGCCTCCGGTGAACCTTCGATGGATCACTAAATTAATGCCTCCGAATGCACAGTTGCCCAAGCCGAGATCCAGTCTCTCACCTAGAAAGTTCATTACGAGCCGTATAGTTGCACAACTCGAGAGAGTGTGTATTTATGCGTGTACATTTGCGCGCCCCGCTGATTAGAGATTTCGATTTTTTCTCTCTCCGTTGCGTGCGCGACGCTTGTTTGCGCTTTTAATAACACTACGGAGTGCCGGTATTGATTTCGACTGCGTTGTATGGTAATCGGGGACCTGTTTTTTTTTGTCGCAATCGGTCGGTGTATATTTTTATCTTTTTTCGACGCCTAACGTGCCCCATGTGTCCCCTAGTTTCTCAGGGGAACCAGAAACGAGAGCCAATCGGAAAAGCAAATCGAGGACGACGACGACGACGACCCACTGGGTGGTAACGGTAACGAGGACTACGAGTACGTAAGTGCCATGCGTCCAACTGTTAACATTGGCGCCGGAGCCTCAAATAATATGTAGATAAAAAAAAAAAAAAAAAAAAAAACACGTTTTGATACGTCTTATTGCGGACAGGAGGAGCTTGGCGGCTCGCTCGGCTCGCTCGAGGACATCATTCCGCTGGTCATCCCTATCCTGGAAGACATCAGTGACGTAAGTGTAGATAGTTTGGATGAAACAATTCATACGCGTTGCACTAAATGTTTCTCTAGTCCTCTATAATACTGTAGCCACTTACACATATTTTCCTACTCGTGGTTGAATCTCTCATATATACTAAACATTGTCTTGAATAATGCATTACTTTCTTTCGAAACCTGGTATTTTTTTTATTTTTATTATGAATCACGCATAGCCGGAGTCGGACACCGATTTGGGAGAATTTTTGGCAGCGGCCATACCTCTGGTCCAAGGACTTTTGGAGGTAAGTGAACAAACGCGTCCAATCGACGCGTAAGTACTTTGGACTCTGTAAACAAATGTGGTTGAAACGTTGCAGCCAGACTCGGAAACCGGACAAGCACCGGACATCGTAGGCGTGCTTGGACCCATCATACAGGGTTTGATTTTGGTGAGTAAGCGAAAATCTGCAAACGATAGTTGGAACAAATGGTGTAAGATTTTTCAACATTTCGATTGGTCTTAAACTAAAATCAAATTTAGTTTAGAAAAGTGCATGTCTGGTTAATAGATATATAAATGTATCCGAGCACACAAACCGCTGTTTCAATTAACTTTCACAGGGCAAAGACGGAATGGGCAGTGACTTTGGTGCCATTTTGGGACCAATCATACAGTTGGTAGGCCCCTTCATCGGTCCCCTCGTAGGTCCCATCATCGGGCCGCTTTCATCCCAGCTGAGCGGTGTAAGTATTACTTTTCCTTCGGATTCTCGAAAATCGCGTGTTAAAGCTAAAATGACGTGTCACCGTTCGACAACAGGGTCAAGGTATATCGCTGGCCGCCTTACTCTCTTCTCTGCTCGCCCCCCTCAGTCAGGTAACTTGTTCATTTAGTTTCGAAAAAAAGTATTGCCATGTCCACACCCTCGTTGGCACGTTACAAAATTGACAGTACGTACGCGTCTTGTGTGTCTTTTGGTACAGCCAACGGAACACGGAGGCCTGTCCCCCATAGCCGTCGTCACGGGGGACGTGATTTCCATCATCCTCAAGGTAAAGTAGGAGAAAATCCACTCGACCGTAGTTTGAGAGCCTAATAAAAGTAATATTTTCCGCATGACCAGGAGGTGAGCAAGCCAGGCTCGGATCTCGACGTCGGTGAGCTGGTGAGCCAAGTGGTAACGGGCGTCATATCTGGCGCGAGTGCGGGCTTGAGCGGTGGCTCGAAGAGCAAGCATCCCAATACGGGGTATGGTGCCCCGGCTGCGTACGGGCCTCCTCCGAAGGGTGGTACTTCGGCTTCGCAGGTCGAGCTTTTCCAGCCGCCACCTCCACCGAGCAGGTCCGGCAAGTCGCAGCAGAAGAAGGCGCCGCGCTTTCGGTCCCAGGCGACCCAGTACAGGCCCCAGGCGACCCACCCTGAGACACTGGTGCAGCCGCAGGTCAATTACGAGCAGTTGGCCGCGCCGGCAAATTACGGGAATTACGGAGCTTACGGCGTGAGTAGCTAGGGGGTTATTGGGTTGGTGTGAAAAAATGTGTCCAGCCCAGGACTTAGTCGAAGGAAATGAGGGTAAAATTTGATTTGTCACAGAGCGAGGTGTAACAAAGTCATTATGCCGTAGGTCCCAGCGAACACAGTCCATCCGTTCAGTCTACTCACGAGCGCCTTCAAGGACATTATCGCGAGCGGCGTGAACCTCTTCACGGCGGTCTTAAGTGCCTCGACAGCTTCCTCGGGAGCGTCGTCCCAAGAGTCCGGTGGCCACGGTCACCCCGGCTACGGTTACGGTCCGGCCCATGGTGGTCACGGCTATCAAAAGGTGGACTCTTATCAGAACACACAGTGACCACTTACTCGGCAAGTGCTTTTCCAGGTATTTCTCCTTTACGAGACATTTTCCATGCGCTTATATTGTACTTACGAGTGATTGTGCCTATACTTTCGAGAAAGATATTAAATGTATTTCAATGTTACGGGCTTGAGCGCATTTTGAACGTTCCGCTGTAGTCGATCCGACACGGATGAAGGTAAGAAAATAGATGGTTATAAATAGTGTATGAAATTTTCTGGTTAAGATCATTCATTAATCTTGTATTTTTATGCGGCTCACGATGCGTCGAGCATGTTACATAAATTTTTTTTTGTGTCACGTTATGTAAAAACATTTTTTTGAATTGATTAAAGATATACATAGTAGTCTGTATTTTTGTAAGTTACTCTCTAAATGTATTTTAATTATTTTCAAACAATTTTCTTGTTCGCTGAGTAAGCATCTTAATTTAATTTGTAGTTTTTTATCCACGTGAAACCAACAAATTATTTGCTATCGTGTAAGTAACATTTAATATTCAAGCTTATGAAATGAAAAAAAAAGACGAGCGTTGTTGGTGCATGACGATAATTTTAGTTTCAACTCGAAGAAATCACTTTTAAAAGTGGTTTTTGAGCGGAAAACTTTGGCTTCCTCGATGTAACCCGGAAGCGACGAAAATTAGAATAGAGCCATCGCGAGCTGGAACTAATAATATAAGTTTGATTGATTTGTACCGGTAACAGATTGTACCGGTAATTTGCGTTGGTCGAGCGAAAAATGAGAGTATAATATATGTGAGCTCACATTCTCCGTTACGTTGTCGCTCAAAAATGTCACGGGTCTGTAAATTATAAAACGATGTACAGTGCCCTGTTGTGTAAACTTTATTATGTATACGAGAATCCATGCGTGGCAAAGTGAGATACTTTTACAGGTTAAATAACTGTTTTTATATTTACAATAGTAATATGTTTTGAAAAAAAAAAGTTCGTCAATGATATCGCAACAAAAAATGCATAATGAACTAAAATTGTTTTTCATACTGAATAGAGCAGTAATAAATGTAAATTTTGCATGCTTCATTCACGTTTTGTTATCCGATCTTAAGGAACCCATTAAAAAATAAAATAACAAAACCCACCGATTTGAATATTCGCTTCCTTCTCTAAAAAAGTTTTGAAAGTAAATTGGCGCGTGCAGGAGGAAAGGAGAGCGCGCAGTTTCATAATCTCCCTCCGTATGATTGCCCAGAAAACTTTCCATCATTTGTTTCTCCGTTTCTACCAACACCCCATGAACTCAATACCCGTGAATTCGCGCAAACCCCTTTTCCAAGGCACGTGTGGATGACCATCATACCCACGCATACCGACTATATTGTCAAGAAATCCGGTTTTTTTTTCTTATTTGTTACATACACATGTACGTACCCGTAGTGGGTTTCACAATTTGATTGAATGATTACAGTGACTCGTCGTTGAGGCTTTTTTTCATACCACTCCGATTCGGAAACGGAAAGCCACATCATTTTTTCGTAACCGATTTTCGTTTGCCTTTGATTTTCACGTATACGTATGTATGTATGCGCTTTCAGAAAGTCAAACGTACCCTGGCATTATTTCTGGATCATGAACCCGCAAGAGTACCATCGCGGGAGAGCTTTCGCTTTCCCTCAGCGCGCCGAATATATAATTAACGACCGGCGCATCGTAAATTAGACGCCGGTGAAAACCCTTCGTTTGGCGAACTCACGTGATGGCCGTTCATCTGCCCACCGCATCCTTCCTTCCGCTATACCTATATGTGCGCTTCGGGGGGATCTTCCAAGGGGATTTTGGTTTTCCCGAGTCTCGATACTTTGGAGAAACGCTTGTACCACAATTTACGGAGCTTTATTTTGCGGCATCATCGCAGCGTGATATAGTAACTTACAAAATATTCAACCGACTAATCTCGCAATCGAGATTTTTGTTTCCACGGGAGCCTTCGCCGATCATTCATCTCCCGAGGTGTAACGCTTGTGAAACTTTATTATTGCCTCTGATTGATCGTCACCGGTGCAATAAAAAAATCACCACGTTGTGCAACTCGGCGCTCCAGCACGTGAACTCTTTTCGCTGTTTCGGAGATCATTGGTCATTAAGTACCTTGTAACGATCGAGAGGTACTTTTGAGTTTGGCCTTTTCTTGCCAGCTACGATGTCTCGCTCCTTGTCTTATATTTTAATGCCAGATACACACGCCACATTACTATTTTAATAACGACTTGCATACCAAAGGATTGTTACGTAAATCTTAGATTATGATTATAGAACTGACGTACTATCAAGAAGGACATAGCAAAGGTGAATGTGATGAAAAACAACAAAAAAATATCAGGTTCGGTTTGTTTGACCAGTTTAGTTGTCAAAGGAATCTCGAATGCACATTTATCGAGACGAAGAACTGCTCTTGACAAATATTTAAGTTAAACAAATTCGACAAATGGACGCATAAACATCGTCCCAGTCGACCAATGGCGCATCGGACTGTTGGCTCCGCGCCAATATTGACCCGACGAATCACACATCGTCGGAGAACTCTTAAAAGTCTGATTGCTCAGAGAGTGACACTACTGGATGTTTGGCTCTTGCTTTTGTAACTCAACGTCTCGCAGTTAATTGTTCGGGCAAATGTGTGATCCACTTCAATGTATATGCGGGATCTACTCGAGACATATCGTTTTGATGATTTTTATTAGGTCGAGGTAATGATTTTATTGGTTCCGAGTCAGAATTTTGCGACAAGCAAACAACGTTTAAGGAAATTCACGTGGCGTTACTAAATAAAAAATACACAACTTCTCGAAAGTCTCAAAGGCTACGTAGCTTCCGGGGCCTGGTGTCAAATAGCTGGCAATCGATAAGACAACTCCTCGCTTTCTCTGGGCTAGTTTCGACCAATAGCAAGAGTCCACGCCGAGCATTTAGCCATGAGATGTCGACGCGCGCGACGTCTTGTTTCGACACTTTTGACGCCACTTGCATTTCTTTTTTGCGTGGCCTCGCGTTTTTTTTTTTTTTCGAGCTTTCAGCAGTGCAACATGTTTTTATTGATATTTTATTAAACGCACGTAAGTAGCGGAGATGCTGCGACGGAACGCTTAATGAGCTATCTCTCGAATCGTTGCGTAAGTTTATTACAACGTCTTAAAATACATTTATAGGGCAATCTACGGTGAACTTTTTTTCCACCTGCTTTTTTTTTAGTTTTTTTTTTTTTTTTTTTATTACAGTTATTATTGTAATTGTTGGATGGATTTTGAAATAACCACAAAGCGATGCGTTAATGGAAGTCGGGGTTTTTTTTGTGATCCGGGAACATGGTGGAAAAAAATTGATGTGCGCGACAGCTCGTGCGCTGGAAGTTTCTGCCGATTCAAAAGCGGTAGAGCTAAAAAAAATTCTAGGGTAGAAAAATTATGGGTTTCGCAAAAGTCGTGGAGTATAAAAAGAGGCGCCTCGCCAGAGAGTTATGCGAAAAAATAGAATCGATTATTGCGGCTGAGAGTATTTTCTAACGCGAAATTTACATACAAAACATTTTGCTAACCGGTCCGTGTCGCTGACCCGCTGTGATGTAGAATATTCATTATAATATTGCCGCGTGTACGAGACACGCTGCTGCAGAGTTAAAATTAATCGTATCAAATTTTCCTCTGTACCGGTTGGGCAAAAATAAAATTTCAATTACTGCCTTGTTGAACGTGATAGCAGTCCGTAGATTAGAATTTATATCATTGGTACGAGGAAGCTTGACTCTTTGGAGTCCTTCCCGATTGGTTATGTAACGTGTGTTTTGAATGATTATGTAAAAAACTTTCCTCGGCGAGCGGTGGACATTGAATATATTTTTAGAATTAAATCGGCGTTAATTAACGCACAGATTTACCCAAGCAGCTTCGGGTTAAATGATTAATTTTCTTTTTTTTTTCTCAACGACACCCGACAAGCAGGAATACTGAAAAATAAACAAAGAGCTACGGATAAAAGTGCATGTTGGCGACGGGGATGTGTGAATTAATCAATTCTCCCGAGGTTCCGAAAAAAAAACTTAAACGCTCGCAATATCGCGAATTACAATATTTTTTGTTTACCCCTTGCGTATAATTGATTAGCCAACGATAGGCAAGAAAGTTGTAAATTGTCGTTACTAGTAATAATAAAAAAAAGAGCTTAGAATGTGACCTTGTTTGGTAATAATAACACCGATAGGTGGTAAGGGACATATCGATCTCCGTATACCTGATGGTGAGGTAAGCTGCTTTGATTATGCATTTTTATGCTCAGATGATCGCGAGCGAAGTTTACATCGATAGGGGAAAAGGTTGCGAGAGTGTCGTTGCTTATTTATCGATAATGAGGAATCAGCAGGTTGACAGAATGTTTATCAGTAGTTTGATTGCCATAGCGTTCAGCGCCAAGTAGAAGAGGTCGAGTATGGTAAGACAAGTCTTAGAGTGTTGAAGTATACCTACACGCATAGATGAGCATTATTTATTCCACATTCAATGTAAAAAATTCACAAAGAAAAATTCGCATTAAACAACGAAATCAGACGCAAAAAATTAAAGTAGTAATGGTCAAGTATGGTAAGGTAGACCACAATCCTTTGAGTCTTTCAAATACACCTGAATACGGATGAATACTCTTTTTTTTAACCAATTCTTTTTCATATACAGTATTAGAAATTGTCTTTGACAAGTTTCATAAATTAGAAAAATCAATCGTAAAAAGTAGAAGAAAAAGAAGAGATCGAGTATGTCAGGACTCAAGGCAACTACGAGTGCAATTTTAATCTAGAGCCTTTCAAATATACCTGAGTACGGATAAATCCTTATATCACAAACTAATTGTTTTCACGTACTATGTAAAAACTGACTAGCATAAATTTTTTTTAATGAGAAAAATCAATTGCGAAATAAAATAGAAAATGTCGTGTATGGTAAGACTTACGATGACTGCGGTTGGAGGTAAAAATTCTAGCCTTTAGGTGTACCAACTTACAAATGAACACGTGTGTTTTGAAAACAATTTTTAAATTATAAATGTATTTATTTATTCTTATACAGCAAACAGATTGAGATAAATATATTAGGACATGAGAAACTAAAGTAGAAAAAGTCAAGTATAGTAAGACTCATGAATAGTAATATCATTTTATATTTTAATTAGAGCCTTTTAAATATACCAAATCTCAGATGAGTACTGATGCTATAAAAAATTTTTTTGCACAACTTATTTAGGGTGATTCCAGCACTGGTGTAATATTCTTGCACTTGTGTCCACGCTATAGTTACTCGTGCCATACGATCAACTGGAAATCGGTCCCAAAAACTCCAGTCATTCATGCGTGGCTATCACTACATAGTATAAAAAGCTAGTTAAAATGTTTTTTTCGTATATATATAAAAAAAATAATAATAAAATAAATAAATGAATAAAGTGTGAAAATCCACAAGAGAAACAGTCGTTTATGGTCAGACTTGTGCTGACTATGATTGCAGTTGAAAATTCGAGCAATGGAGATATTATACGAGTACAGTTGAGCATTCGTATTTTAAAATAAATTATCGACCTACGTTGTATATAATTCAATACATTCAATCACGAAATTCGAAGTGGAAGAGGTTGACTATCGTAAGACTATTAACGACTACGGCTGTAAGTTTAAATCTGATCCCTTCAAGTATACCTGGGTTCACATAAATACTCATACTTTAAAATGATTATTTATTACATTTTGAGTGAATAAGTCACTACGACAGTTTTTCGAAGATAAGAAAAAATGAAACAAAACTTTAAGTAGAAAAGGTCGTGTATGGTGAGACTTGCGGTGACCACGTGTTTCAAGGGAAAAATTCAAGCCTTTCAAGTATACTTGATTGTAGATGTACACTTATACCTTGAAATAAATATTTAGTTAATATACATAGCATGACTTTGAAGAGTTTAATAATAAGAGAATTAAAAAATAAAAGTAGAAGAAGTCAAGTATCGCAAGACTATGATAACTAAAACTGCAAATCTAAATCTTTCAAGTATATTCGAGGACAGTTAAGCACTTGTCCTTTGAAATTAATTTATTACATACAGTGTACAAAGAATTTAATAGATTTGAACAATCCAATGCGAAAAACAGAAGTAGAAAAGGTTGTGTGTGGTAAGACTTGTGATTACTGCTATTGGAGAAGAAAATTCGAGCTTAATTCATATTCTCGCGTACAAAAAAATAAAAACTCATGTTAGGCTATAACAATTTTAACATACATACTGAAAAACCGCCTTCAACAATTTTTTGTAAATCAGAAACACCACATGCGAAAATCAAAAGTAGAAAAGGTCGAGTGTGGGAAGACATGTAATAACTACGTATGGACTTAAAAATTCGAGCTCTGTAGGTACACTAAAATACAAATGAACACTTATGTTTTAAAAGAAATTTTCCTTCACTTGCAGTATGAAGTTCCTATGACAACAAATAATGTAATAAATGATCAAATAAGAAAAATCAAAGTTTAAGTTGATTATGATGATAATCGTCACGACCATGGCTGCAGGTTCACATTGTACCAGATTGACACAAAGTAAATTCATATTTTTTACACATAGAGGGTTTTACTGAGTATAACAAAAATACTCATGGTTAAGAAAAATCATTACCAAGAAATGGGAAAACGCAGCACACGTCACTCGATCGTACGTCCAAACATTGTGATCGACCTCCTCGATATCGGTCTGCTCAGCAGGCGTCTACGTACAGCTGGTTGCGCAAGTCACGGGGCTAAAAATTACCTCCACCTCCTCTAAAATTCTATCCATAACGCGCTCGCAAATTTATCTTGAACTTTCGCGTGAAATCCAGTCCAACTGGTTCGTTGCGGTCCCACAGAGACTTATGCGCTCGAGCCTACCGAGATATATGAATGCTACAGCCAGTGGAAAGATTTTTGACAGAGGGTAAGTAACGATAGAACACCGATTCTTTCTGGCTTACGGCTCTGTTGAGAAACATCGGCATATTTTTGCTTTTCGAGATAATCCAGCTTCTTCGTACCCCATTTACTGAACGCGCGTACACGTTTTCACGCGCACTTGTGGCGCATGTAAATACTTGACACAATTAAAAATCGTAACAACATTTGATTAAATTTTTTTTTCTTCGTCTTGTGCAAACTGCTTGATAATTTTTTCACAGAATCATTGTAAGTTTCAAAACAGCTCAGCGCATGCAACGTAACAAGCTGTGTAAGTAACGCTAAGCATTTTAGATTATACGTACGAGATACAGGAGCTGTACCCTCGCTGCAGAAGAAAAGCGGAAATAGTTGGCGACGCGTGTCAAGTAAAACCGCAATCGCCGTCCGACTCGCGTACGCAGTTTTCAGAAGCATCATTTATTTTTCTCATCTCATTTTGTTGCGCAAATATATACTTGTCGGTTTTTTTTTGCACCCTATCATAATTGTTCGCACCTATGCGCGCAACGCCGAGTCATTAAACAAGATGCGGGACCAAGATAGGTTCGTCATTTTCTTTCTAGACAGCCGGTCCGTTGTGCAATTCCGTGCGTTTTATTGGATCGCAAATTAATTTGAATGAAGATAGCCAACTTTTCTCACACATTGGGAAATGAACTGTACGTCATATTATAGCTGGTGCAAATTTCGTAAGAACATGGAATTAAAGCGGAAGGGTCATTTTTTTCATTCATTGCGCGTTGCATCATACCTGATGATGGAGCGACGTTTTTTTTTGTACTTCCTTTGGCTATTTTTAAAGCGCTATTAATCTTGCGTCAAAAGTACTCCTGTTGTGCAATTTTTCCGAGATAGAGTGACACAACACGATACTCGGTAGGGAACCGATTCGCAAATGCTCGCTGACCTCAAAAACACGGGCAGAGAAACATAAAAGAGCATCGACGCAAGATTAGGCGATCATACGCATGTGCACAGCGCAAAATTTACTTGAACACGATTTAGCGGTGGCGGCGAACGGGAGAAAGTATAGGACCAGACCGCGACTCCCACGGCAGACGAAACGCGGATGTGCGCACATATTGGCTGCCACTCGAGCGCCACTGTATTACGTGAGCCAGCGATTATCATTGAGATAGCCGGAAGATAGAGGTAGATGTGTTATCGATGAGCACGGCCTTTTGGGATTTTACCATCACTACCGTTTTAAATCGCACGAACTGACCATAACTCGTTGATTAACGAAGATGTTGCGTGATAACGCATACTTTCTTTATTTGGATCGGTATTAAGTTTGGTAATTAATTTTTATGCTGGAAAAAAATCTGCGCCAAGTTTGCCGTGGAAATAGTGAGCTACGACTGACCAAACCAGAATGTATGGTTGTAGTTTGGTTTCGAATATTCCGGCCGTGTGGTCTTTCTCGTGCGGTCATTGATGTCCCCTCGCAGACCGGCCGTCATTTCCCCGGAACACTTTCTTTCTCGAACCGCTTTGGCTTTGCGTCAATTCAGTTTCGAGCGACTCGCAGTCCGAGTTTGCCGATCGATGGAAAGCCTCTTGCATCGAAGGGATTTTCCATTAAGCGCATAACACAACTGGTGATGAATTATAGGTTTTTTTTTTTTAATTTTTCCTTGGTAATTGTGTCATTGGTGGGATCGCGTGTAAGTTTTTCTTCAAGGCTTTGGGAATTTTTTATTGAAAAAAAATTGTAAAGCAAAAAAACTTGCAGATGTTTCGTGGAAACTCCTCTTCTCATGGGTCAATACAATTGTATTTTTTAGCTCATATAACTGGAAGGTGACGACAGATAATGGAACAGTAAGAATTTTTGTCTAACTGGAAGGTGATTGTGTTTCTTTAGGCTACTTTACGATCGATAATTCGTGAGAGCCCACGTGTGTAGACCAGTGAATGGAAGCCAAGTGCAACATATTCGAGAGAAGGGCTCGTTTTCGTGGAATTAAGTCCAAGGGGACGGAATCAGGATGAAAGCCGGCACATCAGCGAGTGAAGGAGTTGGGCGTGTCGGTACTTTCAGGATTGAGCCTTGACACGGTGATTGGTGAGTTTTTCGTTTTGGTTGCTCTTTTTGGATTTTTTTGGCTGTTTGATTTGTTCCTTGGATAACTTGATATGTCTTTTTTTTTTTTCTGCAACAAGTGACAGATTCATTTGATTGATATGCTTTCTTGTCTTATAATGTTACGCAATCGGACGAAGGCCACGAGTCATTAAAAGTGACACAGTTCCAATTAAACATATTCTCTGGAGATCGGCTACCTGTGTTTTGATAGTTTTTAGGCGATACACTTAAAATTCCTGTTAAAGCGTTCGAAATACGTCAGTGTCAAAATGTTTGCAATAATAAAAAAAAAAATTGACGGCTGACCTCCTTGACGTGATTTCCTCTTAAAAATCGTACCAAAGCAGCTTGTTTATTTAAGTGTTAATGCCTATATTACTACAAAATTAACACAGCATAAGATAATCAAGTAGAAATTTATAAAATAAAGCAATGAGTGGTTACGCAAAAATGATTCTCTAGCTGGATTATTAAAAGTTATTGCTAGCCTAGACTTTAATATTTTTTTTTTTTGCCACACACATGTACTATAGAATATAAAGAAATTATTCAATATTCATTACTGCTTCTCTTACAGTCATTGAAATTAAATATTTGTGCTAGCTAATTACGTATAAATAAAAACCAGGTTTGTTACACCAACAAAATGCATAGTGATGAAAAAAATAACTGCAAAATTCCAACTAATATTATCTCATGTGCGATTGCAAATTTTCAGATTAGCAATCTAATTATAATTGATCATTTTATTCCTCGTAACTGCAATTTTTTTTTCCTATCTTACTTATCCTGTACCACAACATTAATTAGGCATATTAGGTAAATAAGAATTCAATTGAGTGGTTTTTATGTTGTGATAAAAGTATAATTGATATTACGTCACAGAGTAACCAAGTACAATGAAAATAGGTAATTAGGCAGTTGATTATGACATTAAATGATAAGTTTTTAAAGAAACTATTGTAGCAAAATCATAAGAACTGCGCCAGCCTACATAGGTGCTTTGTTAGTATACACAATCGTGTTATATGATATCTAAAGACAGAAAATTATCTCCGTGACTATTTCATCACTTTATTTTGACAAAATCAACCTTGTATGATGCCTAAGCAATGATTCTTCCCTGAATATTGACCAAAAAGTCTCAAGAGTGAAAAGAAAAAACATTCAGTAACGAGTTTTTTTTTTTTTTTTTTAAGATGCTTCCTGAACTGGTTTTACTACTTGCGGACAGTATAATTTTTTTGGAACCTATTCAAAATATGTTTGGTTATATGCATAAATATGCATCGGTTCGTAATATTATGTAAATTATTATGTAAACCAAATAAAAGGAGAAACACTCACTTGAAAATTGAGACTGTTTGTGCTGGTTAAAAAATTTTTTTCAAGTTGTAATAGTACGAGGGAAACAAATTATACCAATAGTGAGTTGTAATAAACATTCATCGCATTGTCCTTGATACATTTCACTCGGCAATTTGTGACCTGAAATCTTTGGGTACATTAAAAATCGATGGATCTCTTTTTACAGCAAACTTTGGTGACAGAAATTCTAAGTTATTAAATGTAAACAAAAAGTAAAATTTTTCTGGGTGACGGAGATTTCTATTTTCAGATTCATTATTCGTGCAAGAAGCAGATGGCCAGCGTAGATCGTAAAATCCATCGCAACTTGAACCTTAAAACTTTTTTCCTTTCACCTTGGCAATAATCTTCACGTGAAAATATAGAGTACGCGCTCGTAAGGCGATTTGCGGCAAAACTCGACATTGTACCGCCTAAGCGATCTGTTTGGAATGTCTTTTGTCTCAGCGATAAAAGTTTCTACTAATGATTCTTGCCATTGAAGCTACAAAACCGTGTTCCTTCGTTCAATAAGTGGACTTGAAATCGTCGAATAATAAGCGTACAGGCTCTCGTTTTAATCTTCTATTGTTTTTGGTAAACTGAGAAACTGCTTTCGAAAGCAAAATGATTAGTTACAAGAATTTCTTACTGTACAAAATTTCATGTTTTCACAGGCTCGTGTGAATACATCAAAGTTGAAATGATGAAAGTTTGCTGATTATCCGGTTAATCCTTGTATCCTGGGGAAGTGCGCGTATTTAATTTTCGTAAGACATAATGTCCCCAAGAAAAAAGGAACAATAGATGACGTATTTTCTGGTAATTCTGCTTCATGACTAAAAAAAAATGATCTGTCACTGTCACGAATTTGACAAATTGCGTAAGACGAAGGGCGCAGTGTCTCCTCGACTTATGAGACGAGTTTTGCAACAAAGCGATAGTTTTGCATCTGATAAAAAAAAACAAGTATTAATAATGTCTGAAGTAAGTAACAGTAAGAGATTTAATTTGATTTATAGATCATTGCTGTCTCTGAAAGCACTATACTCTTTGAGGAGGCTCTGGTTTCGATTTGCTCCGATACGCGCTCCCTGCTATGAGCTCTACCAGCCAAACTACACCAGAAGTACATTTGAAGGATGGAATACGTGTACAACTGATGAACGTGTCAAAAATATGATTCCCCGTTACTTGCAACACACTAAAATCAATTAGTCTTAAACTCATCTCAACCCAACTATTGCCCCATTTTCCTTTCAGAAGATTCATGTGCTCATCCAAGAAGTAAAAAAATAACGTAGGCAAATGCAACTTGTGTAATCCCTTTTCGTTTCATCTTTATTAACCCACTCCTTCCATACCGTCGCAACACTCCCTTCTACTAATCATTCCTCTCTGCATCATCGGTAAAAAAATGTCGCCATGTAATCACCATTGAGATGAACATAAAAAAAAAGGCCAACACAACCAAGTATATATAAACCCAATGGGTGTACGCACGGACACATGTAGTATCAGCCGCGCGAGAAGTCAGGTATAAGAGGAGGGGCCCAAAGGAGAGGAGTCGATTCTCGAATCTCGATCTCTCGCGAAGGGGGAAAACGCGCGTGCACACACGAATACGTTACACATATGCTCGAGCGGCGCGGCCAGTCTTCGAGCGCCGGCTAAGTAAGAGAGAGACTTTGGCCAACTCGTTCGCCACCTCACTCAAACGAGCCTCGCACTCCGTGAGGTACGCATCTCCCCCTGGCTCTGCTGAGACAAAACAGGGACATTCGTTAAAACAGAGCTTTCGGCCCGAACAAAGCTCGTACGGATCACTGCACCGTCATCTCCTCCTTTGACTTCTCGCACACGCTCGCACCCACGCTATCCGTAAGTCTTGACCGGTTTACTCTTTTTTTTCTCTTACTCTCATGACTTTCATACGATCAAACCGATCTTTTCCTTTTGTAGCTTGTTTTAGTAATTTTTCTTAAGGCTTTCAGCTGTACTTCCTCGTGCGTGTATTATATCATACGTAAGTGATTTTTTTCTTTTTTTTTTTAACGCGATAACTGCGGTAATAGTCGTTAGGTGCACATGTTTTTACTCCGTCAATTGCGTAACACGCGATTTTCGTTATAATTTTATTAACTTTCTATGGCAAAAGCACCGATTGCACGATATCGCATGGGTTATTGGGTTCCAAGACGAGTTTTATATTTTATTTCTCGAAGAAAAAAAACCCCCCAATTTCTTCATCGCCACGAAAACTTGACGCCTCGCTAATTTAATAAACACCTCGAAAGCATCGCAGCGCCGATTACATACCGTCCGGACTTACCCAATAGAAATCGAAACGCAGCTGACCCAATGACAAATTACAAATTCTCGGGTAGCCCGTCCACTCGAGCTTACCGTGCCTATATATATATATATATATATATATATATATATGTACGCGTTTGATAGACGGCGAAAGAGAAAGCGGCGCCGAATTCTCAGCGAAATTTGTGTGTATACTCGAATGTACTTGAATTCCACAGGAGGAAGTCGAAAGGAGAGGATACACGATACAAAAAGTACGCGGTCCAAAGGCGAGGAGGATGAAGCTGTCGCTCGTGCTCTGCGGTGCGCTGGCGCTCGTGGCCGTGGTCAACTGCACTCCGGTGGCCAAGAGGGAAGCGGTTGACGACCTCAGTCCTCTCAACGAAGTGAGTCTCACCGATTGTCTTGTCCGTTACTTTTTCACCCACACGTCCACTACTTACCCCGACGTTTTCTGATTCATTTGCTCATTATCCTTCCGTCCATGTGTATATTTCTCTTGGTATACCGTAATCCCGTCTGGAGTGAGAGTTGCACTCTGGACTGTTCCGCGTGCACTTGTGTACGCGCGGAGAGGCTTTTCAAAAAGGTTCGATTTCCCAGATGAAAGTCCACCATTACTTGTATATTCCATACGGATGCAAGGTTACATATATTACATGGGTGGGGTACCCCACGTGTACCTTGAGGTGACTACTTTTCTATAAGTGAACCGAGGGTGTTGCGCAACTCTTTGTGGAAGATAAGTCGAAATAATTCGGGGATCCTTGGGTGTGTGTTTTTTTTTTTTTTTTCCTTGGGTGACAAAATATCTATTGGCTTTCTAAGGGCTTGCGCAACTGAAAACGATGGTAAAATGTTCCGTCTTGAAGCCGAGTTTGGGGCTTTTTACTTGCATAAGTAATCCTGAGATTGCGCGAACGCATATTTTTAATCGATTTTTTTTTTTTCTTACTAAATCCCCCTCCCCCTTCATGTGCACGTATATTGGTGGAGAGAGCAGTAAATTTCCCCCAAGAGAACCCAAAGATCGTTAATATGCGCTCCACTCACGAGCGGTAACGATCAATAAACACTTGGGCCATTTCCCCGGTCTTGGTTGCGTAATTACAGCCACGGACAAATATATTGGGTATACTTAGCGTTACATTGTACGCGCCGTAATGAGAGTATTTAAAGGAACTAAAACAATCGATTATAGCTTCCCGGAGGTTAATCGGTAAGTGAGCGCGGAAGGAGGCGCCGATATATGGGAGAGCAATGATTTTACCACTGCTCGCACTTGCGCTTACGTACATTATATATACATACATGTATGAGCCGTATAATATATATGAGTGTATAGTAGGTGAAAGTGGCCGGTCCATGCGTGCGCTTGAAATTGCCGCGGTGCACGCATATATATTATATACCCAAGCATATAGCAGTGGCAGACGGAACAGGTGCGTGTGTGTACTTATATACGACACATGAGCCACACGTGGCTAGCCACCGGAATCCGCGTTTCTCTCCCTCTCTTCTCGAGTTGTTTTTTTTTTTCCTTTGGTTTTTATTTCTTCCTTTTTTCGCTTTCTCGCCGAGTGCGTTTTCGGTGTCACGAAATACACTCCGCGCTTGTACCCGCTTCGACTCGAGCGGCACTTCATTTCGCTCGTTTGGAGAAAATCCGGGCGATAATGGCCGAGCGCCTTCAATCGAGATTTTTACTTTGATTTCAAAGACAAAAAAATTTTTTTTCAATAGAACTCGAAATTACGACCTTTGGTTCTGAAAATGCGTCAAACCCTCGACAATCTTACGGCAGCTATTTGATCGTTTATGTGGTGTGTGCTTCGGGCGTCGTAATGTTGATTGCGCGTGAATAATTTACATTCTCTCCGACATGGTATTAGTATCCGTAGAACTATATGAATTATTCACAAACTTTTTATTACGATTACGTGAAAATTATTAGCCATTAGCCGGAAATTCTTTCTCGCTCACCCTACAAATGTATTTTTTTATGATCAACTTTATTATTTTTTTTTTCTCGTCAACACTCAATAATCGTCCCGTTTATTAATCTCATAGCTTTTCACCCTCAGAACATAAACGATGATTTCAACTGTTGAATCGTACATGCGATCGAACAAATCTACAGCAGATATTAAAAATCATGTATCATCTGTAGATGGTAGATATTATTTCGCGAAAAATCACCCTAGATCCTTTGAAGGACACGCGAGTACACAGAGCGCTTTTTTCCGTCCCGCGGGTCTTTTTTAATTAGCCGGGTCGTACACTCGCCACGCCTGACGCAACGAAACGCACATACTTGTCGCAACTCGCCTTCCCTCCCCATCCGTCTTTCTTTATACTCTTTTTCCTTTACCACTCGAATCTACACGATACTCCGGATGGAATTCGCTCTTTTGCGCGAGCTGTACTTTTTTCGGGTCAACCCCTTTTTTCTTTTCATTTTTCACGTTGTACACTTTTCATGGCGAATGACGACACTGAGAACGTGGAAATGTCGCTGTAGCTCCCGACTTGACTTTAAAAACTGGGCCACAAGTACGAGACACTTGCCACTCAGTTTGCAATAGAACAGGCCCCGGTGTGTATATTTATTCAATTTAAAAATATCCTCGAGATTTGCGTACGGCATTGCAAGACACACGCGCAAATTAAAAAAAAAAAGTGGCGAATTGGGTATCTATCGAACCGACGAAAGCTCTTAGCATTAGTGACAATCGACAATATCCAAGCATATATAGTTTCGAAAGCGCAGAGACGCGTGCAACGAACGAGGAGGAAGATACGGACGTGAAAAACTACCGCACGGCGAAACATTTGCATTCAACGGGCAGCTCACGCCTCGTCTTCCTCTGCCTCCCCTTTGACGACGCGCGGCGAAAAAGTTTCACCAGCTCATAATACAATGCACATATATGTACCCACGGCCAATCGTCTCCGTATGGGCCGAGGAGATCCACCGATTGTACACCTCTCCGTCACGTTGTACTGTTGTTGTTATAAATCTTGTTAACGACGAAACAACGTCCTATACACTACACGGGCACGCTTGTAAGCCGTTCGATGAACTGCGCTGCGAAAAATATTATCAACCAAAAGGCTCGTGTCTTGGCGTTTTATTTTTAATTGCGACTATACACACCTGTAATGTATGCACATGTGCGTGTTATGTCGAGCCGTGCTGCCGATGATTGTAATTGTAAAGTACGCGCTCACGAGTGTGATGATGATCATGTGTAAACGACGATACACCGCAACTGTAAGCTTCTCGCTCTCTGGTCCTACTGTTCTCTTGTACAAATTGTATATACACATAACAAAAGTTACCGTATATTGTGAAAACTATGACCCCGTGTGTCGTGGTCGTGGTTGTTAATGTTTCGTCAGGTTTATGTTTTGCAGAGCGACGACGACGATGAGAGGAGCGACAGGGAAAAGCGGAAAATCGGCGTCGTCAAACTCGGCGTCAGCAATGGCATCATCAACTTTGTCTTCGGGGTAATTATTACTTTGTCTTATTATCGATCGCACGGCATAGCAAACACTCGAAGAGTAGAGAGAGAAAAAAAATGAAAAGGTTGACACAGTTTCGCAAGAGATTCGCAAAAGCCGCGTCCAACGAGTGATATCACTTTTTGATGTTTAATGCTCCTCGTAGCGGAAAAAATGTCCGGCTTTCTATACACCAGCGAGCGTTACTACTACATCCTCGGATTGCGAAACTCGAAGTAGATTTTTTTTTTTTCTCTTCTCTTCTCGCTTTTTTTAAGCAACGCAAACAAATCGGTACCCGCGTTCATAGTGCTCGAGGTACACTCGTTGTGCAACGTATTGAGTAAATCATCAAAAAAAAAAAAAAAAAAAAAAAATGGCACTTTCAGAAACTGGACGCCTTCCTCGATGCCAAAACCAAGGCCCTGGGGGTGCTAGACGACAGCAACAGGGCGAAAAACGCGGCCTTCGAGATCGACAACACCAAGTCAGCCACGGGAGAGTTCATAAACAAGTTCCTCGCCCAAAAGTCGCGGGCCAGCTCGACCGGCATCGGGCCGATCTTCAGCGCCGGCAGCACCTTCCTGTCCACCGCCAAGCAGGGCCTGGCCGGCGCCTTCGCCTCAAAACTCGCGCCCCTCAGTTCCCTCTCCGGTGGCTTGGTTGGCGGTCTATCCGGTGGTTCTGGTAATTCTGGCGCACCGCGTTCCTAATGGGAGCTTTGGACTGACGCGGGGGGTCTTCTTTTAGGTAGCGGCGGCGAGGATGGCTCGCACAGGGACGGTGGTGGGAGCAACAGCGGGAGCTTCCTGACGGGGATACTAGGCAGCCTCAGCGGGAGCAGCAACGGCGGTGGCTTCGGTAGCCTCAGCAACGGTGGATTGAGCGGCGGTGGCAACGGGGCTGGTGACACGGGAGGCAACGGCGTCGACGAGCTCGAGCCCGACTTGCCGGCCGTGACGGCCGACGCCAACGCGAGTTACGGGAACCTCGGCGGAGGGGTAGGAGCGAAATTCTGAGGCCCTTACTCTCTTTTTGCTCACTGTAATATATATATATATATATAATTGCGCCCGGCTGGGCTCGTTGAAGCATCGCGAGCCTACTTCTTTTATTGTTACTGTACCTCGAGGGGCCGTGTACTCTTCAACATCTCGAAATAACTTTAAATGCATTATTTGGAGTCACGTGGAATATTTAAGAGTTTTTGAAAGCTTACTACAAGATTTTAAAGGCATTTATCGAGACTTTTAACTGCGCAGCCCCTCGTTCCATTTATTACGATTTTTTCGCTTCGATCGGGCTTGAAACATGTTTCAAAGGGTGACGAGGATTCTAGTGTTTTTTTTTTTTTTTTCTGAGGTGAGCTATTTAGCACTCGGTTACTGCTACCTTTTCTTTTTTTAATTTTTATAAAAAATAACGCAATACTTTACGCTGTGTTTTCTTTTCATTTAGCACACGGGTCGATCTTTTGTAAATATTTTTTACTTTTCCTTAGGCGAGGGTGTGCACTTCAAAGTAGAGTCAAATTAGATTTTCTTTTGCTCAATTATCTTTGATTATATTGGTATGATAAAGATAACAGTAATTAAACGTTACAGAGTTAGATTAACGATACGAAATAATTTTCGGGGTGGAGTTTTCATCGATGTAAATACAAAATTGCAGGAAGTATACGCTCATTATGTATGACTAATTGTTCATTACGAGATTACTATACACACGCTGAAAGATTCGCTATCTGTATATTAGTACGCACCGGAGAGAGCGCAACGTTAATTAAATGCTTCAACGGGTTCCGGAAGCGCGATTTCACTGCCAGTCACGTAAAAAAAAAAAAAAAAAAAAAAAACAAGTAGTCAAACGCACGTCGATCGATCCTCTGCACGTCGAATGGATAATCAAGAGCAGAGAATGTTACATATATGAATGCCCGTTGTTGAGCACTAAATTTCGTACCTCGGATTACCATTAACCCCCTCACCGTCTGTACCCAGCGTTTTATGCATATATAAGAGTGTAAAATAGTTTGTCTATACCCAAAACACGATTGCTGTTGCATGACGTCACACTTTTAACAGGTACACTTTTTTTTTAATTTTTGTCCTCTACAATTAAAATACCCTTCGATATGCAAGATATTTATTAACTGTTCCTAAAAACAACTGGTTGTATACATTGAGGTTCTTTCATTGATTTTGACTTTTGCATATTGTTATTGCCAATCAAACCAGTAAAATTTCGTTTACAAATATATAAACGTTGGAGTAAAAGTCAAATTGGTCAAAGAAGATTTCTCAAAGAATCACATTAACACCGATTGCATGCCAGACGCACCGCAAGCACGATATTGTTATCCACACTCGATATATTAAACTGCCAAATGGTACTTAACAATAACAACAAAAATGATAATAATAATAATAATAATGATCACAAAAACGAGTCTGAATGTCGACTGTGTTATCTATTGTACAAATATAGTACTCTTACACGCCACCACATCAACAACAGTACAATCTACAGCAACAGTATTACGCCTATGGCCGGTGAAGAGAGTATCGAGGGGATTAACGATGACTGCAGCTACGACTCGATTACGAAGAAGATCAGCGGTGTGTGACTACTTATCGAAGACGTGCGAGAACCAGCGGATATGGTGGACCACGAAATCAAAAAGCATAACGAACGAATAATCAAAATCTGTACCAAGTGGCCGTACTATTAAGAACATTATACTACTAATGTTGTTAATTTTTTTTTTTTTTTTTTCAAGTGTATTACAATTTACCCATGTTGGATTATCAATGTGAGTCAAATGAATAATGTTTACATTTTGTACGCGTTTATATTTTACGTCTAAGTAACTATGTTATTTGCGTGACAATTTTACTATTATTAAGAGAGACATGTTGTTTTGTTGTTGTTGTTTTTTTTTTTTTTTTTTTTTTTTTCCCTAGTGACGTAGAAAGTTACATGGAAACAAGTTTGTAAATACGTCAGAACGTGTGAGTTTACGTGTTTAGTGGCATTATTTGTTACACATTTGAGTATTTACGTAAAAGCTCCAGAACTAACGACTCTTCGATCAAACTGCCCTTAAATTTGTTGCAACTTTTTAGTGCACTAATTATGCGATTCACAGGATGAATATGTAGCTCAAATTTTTCAACAGCGCTTGACAGATTAAAAAATTTTTCGTCAGTTCCGAACTTTTAATACAAAAAAAATTACGTGCTTATCGTCATACTGACTTGTAATTATAAATAACTCACTTGTACCGAGGCATGAATGTGTTGTCAAATAAATGATTGTCACTATTTACAATAACCAGTCGTTACTCGTAAATTAATCAACACATCATGGACCGCAATGCGTATTTCTACTATTTGTCTCGAATTCTAACAATTCACGATGCACACCACATGTATATCTGTTTTAAAATGTTTGTGTATCTTTATTTGCGACTAAGACGTATCAAGACAAAATTAGTGTCAGTCCCAGGAGTCTGCGTCTGAGCAGAGCGGATATTTTTTTTTTTTTTTTACTGTAGGTAAAGGTCTAATTTTGTCGTTTTATAGTCGGTTGCCTAAACGTGAAGATTCTTGCCATTTTTATTTTACTTTTATAGGTGTATCAGAGATTATTCTTCTGTATACGCCATCATTACGGTAATCATACTATAAGAAATTTTATTTTTACTTTTGATTCATGTAGCAATGGAATCAATAAAACGTGAAAAATGCTGCTTTTTAATTGGGATGTTGTTATTACCTATCATATCAGACTATTAGAAAATACTTTCGTTACTTCAGTGCAAGGAAATCGAACTTGTTTTGAAAAGCCACAACTATGACACCCAATTGTGTTTCCCTCTTGCATATTAACCAGATCTATTTGTTACTAAGATCAAAAATGTTGATTCCAAGTTTCACAAAAAATTTTCCGCAGAAGTACCTTTAATTGTCCAAATCTCCAAGGATCAGAAGCGCCAAGTCCACATGATAGTTTTCGAGCAACAAAAAAATCATTGTACTTTACTTTCTGCAGAAAATATCGACGACCACGCGTCGAGTGGTTACACGTAAACCAGCAGTTCGCACGACGACGGAAGACATTCCCGAGTTCGACAGGAAGAACGTGGCTCTAGATGTTCCACCCCAACTCTTTGGCAGTGGTTTCTCTATCATAACTAACATTAGTAAAATTATCGGCAGTGTCATAATGGTAAAATTATTTATTTTTTCAGCTTAACTTTTACATTTAAGTATTGTTTCCTCAAACTCAAAACCATTAACATACCGAAAAATTGCTTTTCTCCCATATGAGTATTAACATTACCGATTTAGCGTCAACTATTGATCAAAAGATTGGTCCTATACAATCATCTTATACAGAAAATCTTAATTCAAATTTATTTATTTATTTATTTTTTTTTTTTTCAGCACTTCGTAAGTCATCATTAATTTAACATTTGTAAAAGTTATTGCTCCTGATATATGCACTCGGTGAAGCCAGACATGTTATTTTTATCTTTCAACCCGTACCAGTGCAAGTGCGCGTATGTTTGTTAAAACTCGTTTCCCTTCACTCGAAACGATTACAAAACTCGCGTGGTCCCGTGCGTCTCGCTTTACATTTTTATAAAACCAACTTCTTTTTATTTTTCTTCTAATTTTTTGCGCAGTTCGTTACGTTGCACACGTGTATTAACAAATAACGCGTAATCACACGTTGTGGCACGCAACGTTTTTTGTAGAATTCATTGCTGATTAAAAATGAAATAAATATCTTGTTTAGATTTTTTTTTTTTTTTTTTATTCAAGAAATCAAACTAGTATACGGGTATTGCGCAAGAAAGATTGTATAGTTTAGTTGTTTTATTAAATAAGAATGCCACTTGAATAATTGAAATCGAACCCTGGCTTGGTTTTTTATCGGCGTTTATTGGTCTCGTGTGTACCTACAAGCCAACTCGTAATAAAGTGAACGTGTATCCTTGATCCGGAGAGCGTCATTCGTGTTGGTTTTTTTAAATGGCACTTTTTGTCTTGACAGCAAACGCATCCCATTGAATCTGATGCGCTACTTGCGTACTCAACCAGTGGAAAAGAAAATTGAGTTTCATTGGGCGTTTACTAGCTCTTACGATTCGGCAATTGTTTTTACTCTGGGACAGAACAAAAATAATCTTAAAAATAAGGAGAAAAACACGATTACGCAAGAAAATTATAAAAAATATTTATAAAATGTAAGCCTATCAAAGTACTGACGCTTGGGTAATTGCGTGTTTCAGAACTCGGCGAGGAGAACTGCGACGTTACTGGAACTCTTCAAGCCGCTTTTCCGAGGTATTTTTACCGTTTCGGGCCTTCCATCGGACAACTCAAATAAATTGTAAGCTCCGAGCGATCAACGTGTGCAACATACATCACTAAACCGTAGAAAATTTCAACCGACGCCGAGGGCTCAATCCAGGGTCTGGAGCTATCCATTTTAGATTAAATTGAATCTCGCATGCCGATGGTAATCTTATGGCCAACGGCCATTTGTTTTGAAGGTTACTTTCGTTGTTAAATAACAAAACGTTGTAACAATTGACAGTATTTTGAAGAAAATTTATTTTAAATAAATACTGACAAGTGCTTTAATACAGTAATTCGTCGGGATGATGTTGGATATCTTCATAGCTTGATAGTTAAGTATTTATATTCAATCGCCAATACAAGCAACAGCCATCTAATACATAGGATGAACGATTTTTTTCAATTTTAAGGGTGTAGTAACAATTTTTCATGTAACGAACAAGGGTATTTAATAGTGTAAAAAGATAATTAGCTTAGGTATTTTACATGTATAAATTATATATTTTTATACAGTTTTATCGATTTGTCTATCTTTTTTTTTTATTTCAATGCATAAAAGTAAAACATGGCAGTTTTAAACTATTATTACATAATAGAACTAAAATCTATTCCATTAGATAATGTGGCTGTTACGTCATTTATCTTAATTTAAAATTTACTATAAAAAATGGTTGCATAAGATGCAAATGTAATAATATTAAGTATCGTTCAAAGATGTTATCGTAACATGTCGAAACGATCACCTGATAGAGCCATTAGTTTATCTATGAAAAAACAGAGAATGTTGTACATGTATCAAACAAAACCTGTACCTGTTAATTTTTGTTTTATATAATCAAGGAAATGTAAATATTAGCATAAGGTATAAAAATATCATCAATTTTGTACTACGTTTTGTACTGTGAGTTAAAATTCTTTTTTGCATTATTATCTACTTACAACCATTTACTAGATTTTGTTTATACTTTCTGTAAAGTAAATAACGTAAACGAATAACTTTTTTTGCGACTGCAACAAAACGATGCAGTTTTTAGTTCAAATTTACGGTGTATCGTTAGATGCAAGACAGGATAATCATTAATTTATTACGGGCCTTTTCAGAGTTTCCTTTTTTTGTAATTGTACGTCTCCAACAATAGGAACAATGGAAAAAAATGCGAAATAAACCGATATCATTGTAAATTTCCGAACAGTTGGAGAATCTGTGGCAGCAGCGTTCGAGCGCTTGCGACACTAGAGATCAAGAAATATTACTCAGAGTGGCGCAACTAAATAATTGTTCAAACCATCAAATGATTCAAGTTGTACGTCTTTTATCCTTTCATATAAATTTTCGTCCTTACAGTGCAAGTAACGATTGAGCAATACTAGTCCGCCTTTCGAGAATGGAAAAATTAGTCGGGAATTAATTTACGATTCTTCAGAGAATGGAAAACATGGTGGATTAAAAATAATTGTCCCATTCTTCATATAGTTACCTTCAAATTAGAAATAAAACTTTGAAACATATATGTGTACACTATTGAGAAACCGATGCCATGACAAACGATACTAATTCACGTAACGAATGTATTGTTACTTTTTTGTCGTATCCATAAATACAAAATTGAAAAATCTTGTTGACGCGGTACTTGTATATTTCGAGGATAGTTTCATAGTTCCGGTGAAAGCATGCATTCGACTGTCGCATTATGCGGAGGAGCGTAGTGTATTAGGTTTCGATTACTATAATAATGTAAGCACATTTTCGAAGCCGATTGGTAAGTGGAAAGTTTTTTTTTGTAAAACCTATTGTTACATTTTACGCGTTTCCTCCTTTCTGTCGAGAACCCGCGCATTTCATTTTAAGTAACAATCTAATACCTTTTCCATAACTTTAATACATTGTACCATATACACAGGCAAAAAAAATTTTTTTTTCCAATAATAATAATTCATAAAAAAATTTAATACATAATTCATTAATAAAGAAAGCTTACATCCCCATTGTATCAGTCGTACAAAAAGATTGCGCTTATTTAAACGGAGGTCAGATATATCGAGTAAAAAGAAATTGAGTGAAAAAACAACATACTCATAATTGAAGAGCACGGATTTGCTAATCCCTCGACTACTACTGGATTACTCAAGTCATGCATCATGGAGATAATCAAAGTAATGGATGATTGCTAAGTTTCAAAACCAAAAAATTTTTTTTCTTTAAAGGTATTGCTCAAAAAAAAAAAAAATGAATCAGACTGAAAGCTCTTTAAAATTCCGCTCACGCAGGTCCTCCTATGTGCATCTCCCAAATAACGTTTATAGTTACAACGTAGCCGGCCGGCCGGCTCCCTAGCCCCGTCGAGCCGACGAATCAGAAAGCAAAATAAATCGGCAAGTCGTCATAGTCGTCCCAGCTCATAATATACCTGCTGCTCGTCTTCGCGGTTTATAGCCTGTCGCAGGTGCGCGCACGTGTATAGCTACATAACTTTTTTTTCGAGGCACGCAACGGCATCGGTATATAGGTATAGCACGTTCGAAAGAAATTGATGGAAAAAAGGAGGAAAAAAAAAAAAAATGTGGCCGACCTTGCCGCACTCGAAAGCCGAGCCGCTACAAACTGGCGCTTGGGCTCTATGCTCATCTCGCGTTAGTTAGTGAACGCCGGGCTTTGACAAGATGCACTTCGTGGCCGACAGCAGCTGAGGGAAGTTTCTCTCCTTTGTCCCGCGCTTTTGGAGAGATAAGGACCTTTTGTCGTACCACGTGAAAGGAGGGTAAGTTTTGCATAATTCTGTCCCCTTGATACGTATACATGTAAGTGCGAAGCTGAGATTTTTTGGCGACTTTCGGTGTTTGCGAATTCGAGATAGGTATTTTGCCAAGACTGGCCAATTAAACTGATGCCTTTCTTTTGTTTCCTTGGCCCTGCTCGGGGTGAAGTGATTTATTTTAAGAGCCTTCGTTCAGCTGCGCTCGTATAAGGACTGTGGTACATGCATACTTTTAAGAACAGTAAAAAGGAAACAATATCATACAAGTACGTTGTTGAGGTAAAAAATATTCACGCGGTATATAAAAAAAAAAAAAGTTGTACCTTGTTATGTAAATGTTAACGAACGTACTTTCAATTTACTTTTTCAAATCAACGTGGTGGCTTTATACTTATTATTGCAAACGGCGGTGGTCGCCAGAAAAAGATCAAAACAACAGAATTCACAGTATCATGTAAATTGCACTTGAGGGGAATAGTTGTCGTTGTAGGTGTGGTCCATCGCGGAGGTAAGCTAAAATCTTAAAACTCTTATATCACCTCGTAAGAAAAGGTATATACTTTTGTGTAATATCCGTTTGGTAAAACAACTGTTGCTGTAACGTTGCCAATCAATATAATTTCCGAGTCTGCATGTTTTTAAAATTTTCAACACTTTGTTATTCTGTCTTTTCCTTTAATTATACGAAGTTGTGCCTTAACGGTAGTGACTTTTTAAAAAACTTTTCCAAATCCATCACCATAAAATAAACATGACATCATTTGGCAGCAGAAACAAAATCCCAATGGTATAAGTAAACATCCTCGTGGGCATTAATTAATTATACCTCAAAGAGATGCAATCGATACCCCAGGCGTGTATATACATATATACGTATGTATATGTTCGTAGACACATGGAGCACACACATACACGCAGACACCTGCTGTCGCATGGTAATGAGCCGGGGTCGAAATTTTACGTAACGCGAGAGGCCCATCAGTAGCGGTACAAAGAGAAACAGGAACCATCAGGAGAGCAGATACATCTCGTCACGGATATCGGGAAATCAAAAATGATAATCCGCTCGGAAGCTTATGTATTAAGTACGCTCAGCTGTAAATACATCCTCCTGTGGGATACTCGCACGCGCGTCCCGGACTCTCCTTGTTACGAAATCCTTTAACGACTAACCCGCCCGAGAGCGAGTGCGCGTGCATTGCGCAACGTTTAGAGTGCGTGTGTGCGTGTGTGTGTGTGTGTGCATCGCCGACGGAGACCGCGGCTTCGAAATTTCCTTGGCTCATGCCCCTTCCCTTTTTTGTTTTTGGGAGCGAAATTTTCTTGAACTTGTTCTGCAAAGTGGACATCCGCCTGTGCGACTTAATTGGGGGGGACGTTCCCAACGCAGGTTGCATGCGTAATTTGGCGAAGGGAGGCGTCCACCGTTGCGTAAGCCATCGAGCGGTAATTGAGTGCGCTTGGGTGTATCGACGCGCGTGTGTCGTGTCCCCTTAGCCCGAAAGATGAGTTATGGGGATCCTGAAACAGAAGTGTGTGTACGCGTAGGATTTACGATTATCGTGCTCGCGGGGATTCGTTGTTTCGCTTGTACAGGGGTTTATGCTTCGCGATTGGGAAAAAGTGTGGGATACCTTAACAGGGCAATTATTGGCTCGGCGAATCAATGAAATATGACGTCACGATTCAATGGACCGATCCGAGCTGGCTTTTACAGTCAGGACTCGACATAAAGTATCGCGAAATGAAAGGGAAGAATTTATTGTACACGTCGATCGCGTGGTTTACTCTGCTGATGGCCAAAGAAAATTTAACAATGCATCTGTCTATGAGATAATACAGTTACGAGTTTAAAAAAATTTATTTTCCTAAATAAATTAGATTTTATTTAAAAGTCATGAGTATTACAAGATTTTTTAACTCAAATTACGCAGTTAAACTGTATTATTCTATGTGAAAGTTCATTAGTGCAAAAATCTTGCTTAAAGTTTTTTTCTTTGTACTTTCCAAGTTGAAAAATTTGTTTTATGAAATATACAAACTTAGTAATGATTGAAAATTAATATTGAATTAAATGTAATTACTTTAATTAATTCAGTAGTCAATTAAAATAATTGAGATTTAATTTTCAAAAACTTTAAGTAATTGATAAACTTAAGCTTTAGGTCATTGATAAAAATGATTGAATTTATTTCTCAATTTGTTAGTAAATTTTTTCAATGCACCGAACATCGCAGCCACACTCAATGCAGTTGACTATTTGAAAATACAAAATAAATTTGAAGTATATAGTCAACAAAATAAGGATGTTACCTCGAGTGATTCATTTTTCTTTTTTCGGCGCACAATGAACCATCAGCATATAATAAGCGCAAGAAAATATTGTCACGTACCTTTTGCGTCGCAAACACATGCATTAAATTCAAAGCATACGTGCAAAGTCCAATAGAATTGCCGATAAATATACATATATATCCGAGCGGACGTGCACTCTTCGGTAGCGAAAGTTCCAACGCCACGCAGTCCGCGACAGGGTGACTATGTGTTACAAGGATCCCGAGGTGATTTGAGCTCGTCGGGGTTAGCCGACTCATCTCTATGCAAAACCACACGACAACAGCAATAACAACAAATGGTACATCTATTGCAGCGAAGCGAATCGCCTTTTTGTCCGCTCGTTAGGGCCGAGACGTGAAAGTTCAGCGTGTCGGATGGACTCTGCGTGAGGATCTCGCTTATGCAACTCGCTGGTGAGCTTTTGCGAGACGAACCGAAGAGGAAGAAGGATATTTTCTTTCGATTTTTTTTTTTTTTTTTTTTTTAAGTAAATACGAGTAATGGAGTGTGTGAATTTTGCTTGCTTTGCTTCGTTAACGAGAAATCGTTTAACCGATCGGACTTTGGTATTTTTTGGTAACACTTCGGTAGAAAGTACATGTACTCATCTCGGGTAATTTCGTCCTTCTCGCGTTTGAATATACGAGAGAAACCGCTCACTCAGCGGGGAGTTTGCTCTTTTCGAGAGAAATTTTCGATCGCCCATCGAAACGCCCAAATTCGAATAATCGGTAATGATAGCCCGCTACAAATGACGCAACGTATCCCCTACGGACTGTGGCGCGAAACGGGAGAAAATCATAGTCATCGGTTCGCTGCTGTATCGAGACGTCGACGTTTTGAGCGACCCACTTTCTCACGCAAATTTTTTTTTCGATCCCGATCCGACGCCTCGAGAAAATTATCAAACGACACGATCTGCGTATACACGAGAAATTACTAGCTGTCAAACTATACTACGTTGGGCAATTTTTTCAAATCACTCTTGAACCCACAAGTTTTTTTTTCACGCTTAGAATTGCTATTAATACAAACAGTGTCGATCCAAGTGTGAATTTTCGTCGTTGCGGTCACACGTGCACATACCGATCCGATTGCGGCTATTGCCGATTTTATAGCTTAATTACACGCAGCACTCTTGGCTAAAGCAAACATTACGACGACTGATCGGTGAATTATTTCCGCCAATTAGGCCCTGCAAATTTGGGGTAGCAAAAGTTATACCGCCGGCACTTTCCGAACGGGCCATTGTTCGAGGCGACGAACGACCCTTTTATTTTCCGCGCGTCCAACATCTGTTGGGCGATAACGATCGCCTCGCGATCGTAAAGTGTAATTAAGGGAAGGGGGGCCCCCGACGGTAATTCGATCGCGCCTCCGGACAAACAAATCGCCCGCCAAGTCGAGATCCTCTTGAACCTCGCTCGGGGCGTCATTAATCGCGCGGATCTCCGAATGGAGGCGAAAGAAGGAGGAGAAGAAAAATCGGCGTAGTACGACCGCCACATGGAGGTTAAAAGAGGCATAAATCGCAATCGGCAATTAGCACATACGAGCGCGCCTGCGTGTAAGCGCAATCTGGGTCCTGCGGCCCCGAGTGAAGAGTGAAAGTGTGCGTATATCGTAGGCATGTGGCGTGCACGGCGGCGATCGAGCTCGGGTCACTGCTTTGCCGCGGCTGAATAGTCACTAGTCCACCACGTGGTGCGTGTGCGTTCTGTCGGTTGTGGCGTACCTTTTTTTTCCATCGTCGACGTGTCTCGAGTGTTGCTACTGCAGTAATTTTACACGGAAGATGGTCCACTGGAGGAGAGAAAGGTAGATGCGATAATCGGCTTGAGAAGAGGAGGAGGAGGTCAGTTGCATAAGCGGTTTTTTTTGTCTCCTAGTATATTGGGATTGTTGTCGGTGCCGGATTAGGTCACCTTTTCGCGAGACCTGTTGCATAAGGTGGGATGATTTTTTTTTTTTTTTCTCACAACGTGGATCTCGATCGGTTGGGAAAGCGAGAGTAAATGGACGCGCCTACGAGGGGGAAAAACTTGATGGATCTATGAGAGTTGACGAGCGCGTGGTGCATTTCACTTTTTCGTCGATGCGTATTTTTTTTTTGTTTCACGAGGACTTTCTATACGGCAAAAAGTCTTTTTTTATTTCTGATTATCGGATAATGGCGAAAAGCCAGGGCTGCTTTTGTATGATTTATTTCGCCAAACGGCGGGATACGCGATCGACGGTGCCTCGTTAAAATGCACCGGCTAGAAAGCCAATTGGGATTTCATCGAGCGATACGCGCCGATTTTCACTAATTACCATCGATTTGTTTTCTCCGTCCTCTCACTTTTTCTGGCAAATTTGAAATCATTTTCCTCGCCTGTACAGGCTCATTAACATCAACGTACGTGGTAACGACGACCAGCGAAATCGCCGATTTTGAGAATCCGATTTTTTATTTCACAGTTCCGAGTACTACTGCGGCTACTGTTTGCTCAAGTGAATGGAGTGCATATTATACACATGTACTAACTATTGCACAAGAAAATCTTATTACGTAAGCCGCCGAATAACGCAAGGTTAAGCAATCCCTAGACGTGCTTATTAAATAATACACGGGTATAGAAATCGATCGGCCGAATAATCTAAATCGTTGAGTAACTAAGAATCCGATTGCGAAGCTGTTGCGATTTGATAAAATTTCGCCTCTTATCGTATAATGGAACATTGGTATTTTTATGGTATTAAGTATTTTGATGCCATACAAGTTCGTACGGTATTACATGATTGCTCGGTGGTGGTTAGTTAACGGAGGAATAACGCGTACGAAAAAAAGGTGAAAAGTAAAAGTACTGGCTCATTGTGGTGCGCTAATCCAAACGGTGAAAAAATCTTTATTGTACCATTTCGTTATTGGAGACTTAACGAGCACAAATATGGCATCGCGTGGCGTAATATTGGCTTTCTAGATTATTTAAGTTTGCGTGCTGTGAAATAATTTTCGTCGTAGTCTACGTTCATTGGGCCATTGTTTCGAGATTGCATGTGATTTGCTCGCAGTATTTTATGCGTGTATAAATAATTGCTATTAATTAGTATCAAATAAAAATGAATTTCTTTATCAATATATGTACAAATCGTATCTATTTATGAGAGTTGTTTCTTACGATTTCTTGAAATAAATCGATTTCCCTACAAACGATTGGCTTCCTCAATTAGACGTATTAGATGTTATTTTTGTAAAATAATTTTTTATTTTGAAATCGTGTATAAAAAATCAATCAGCTTTAAGAAAAATATACTTGTCTAACGATTTTTATTTGTTTTTTAAAATCGTAAAGAGTTTGACAGCTGTTTCAGTATACTTCGAATCCACCAAGAGACTTCAATGCCATTAGAATACAAGCCTTGTCCTCGTGGGCCAAAAGTCATCGGAAGTTGTTAATGATTTCTCTGTGTGTAATCGAGATGTTTAAAAATGACTCTAAAGTAATCATAAATATTTGGGTCTTTTGAATTTATAAAAAAACCGAAGGGATCTTCGAAATTTATTTCTGAGAGTTAAAAGTTACCAGCCCCTGAGCTGAAAATCGTAAATAGGTATCGTAGCCCATGCTTGTCCATTCAAGTTGGGTAGTAAAGAGACGGAAGTGTAATCAAACCACGTAAGGATTAGAATTTAGATCATTATCCCCACCGTAGGTGTGAGAAATATCGAAACAGTGCATTTTTAATCCATCTATAAATAACAATACATGATAATGCATCGTGTTTTTGATAATGTAGATAATACAACAGCACACAACAAATTTTAAATCCCACAATATCCCACGCGTGATTGCGCAACGATATAATCCACCTGCGTCCTCGATCGATGACGATGAACTTACGTGCCGACTCCAATTGCCGGACTCTCCCACGATTTATGCTACGGAGCATATAATAAAACAGAAAACCTCAACCGATCGTGTTCATTCGTTGAGATCGTTATCGCAAAAGGTGGGCATCGATTACGCCGATCGGTACTGATTATACATGCAAACGTTACAGTATATGTGTATAAGCTATGGTATGAACGACATTTTTAATTTGTCCTTTGAGTTTCGGTTTTTTTCTTTTTCCGAACCGACCCGATTGACGTGGCTAATGTTTCAATCAAATTAACGAGACGCCGAAGGTGGTTTTCCTTCTTTCACCCCCCTCCCCCCAACCAATCTGGTACTTGTCTGAACACAAAGAGCGTACGTGTAAACGCCTCCTGAATGCCAAGTAATTTTCGTGTCACTTGGACTACGAGTGTATGTCCACCGAGTCGTCGTATGCTAATTGCTCTGAAGTATTTGAGAAATCGAAAGGATTCTCGATTGTTTGCCGTGCATTTCGAGGTCGTACATGCGTATATAAGTAGGTTACCTTAAAAAAAAGTCAACTATGGCAGCAAAAATTTCGGAATCAGACGAAAAAGTTTGATTGATTGCATGGAAGATCGGTAGAGGGTTTTCCGCATCTACGACCATCCAAATCGTGTGATATTCCTATAGAAAAGTGGCAAAAAATTTCACGCGCGTTCGTTGCGTCGTTTCGGACAAATACAACTGCCCTCGTCCAAGAAAGTATGGAAAAAAAAGGATAATTGCCCGGGCTACGCCTCAAACATCGGTATTTTAAACAACACAACTCGAGAGATAAAGTTTCATTGTTCAAAGTGAATTCCCCCTTTCCCTTGAGCTCGTAAAGATAACAACCGGGCACCTCTTGGCTCAGAAAATCGCAAAAAGAGCGCGAGCCTCGAAAGAAAGCGAGCGGCTATTAAAATAGCTCGATCCTCGCGCCACTGCTTCGAAATTTCTCAAATACCTCGGGCAGCTCCGACTGCCACGCCGAGTCCCTGAAAATTAAGTCCGGCCTTGCAAGGGTTTCTCTCTCTCTCTCTCTCGGACACCTTCGACGCGCAGCGGTCGTCCTTCCAGCCACGCGAGGTATTCCTTTCACAAAGCGAGGCGCACTTGTTGCACACGCGCTATACCCTCACCTGTAATGAACTCCCTCGACAAAAGCACCCCCCACCACGTTAAAGTGGGTAATGCACCCAAAAAAGGCCCAATAGGAGTAGAAAAAAAAAAAGGATCCCCTCGGCGGAGACCGAAAGTTATTAATCCTCGGTGGCTGGGGAGTTTCTCGCAATCGATAGAACCCCCGCTCGCTCTCGTTAATCCGAGCGCAACGCACGACGCTCCCGCGCGGAGAGTAGGTATACCTACCTATAATAACATCAGCTGCGCTCGGAAGTCGCTCATAGAAAGTCGCCCGGCCAACCGTGCCGGCTGGTGTGTATACACAACGTGGCAGCAGCAACGGCTCTCTCACACACTCGATCGCCGACAGTCTACCAGCGCGTACACGTCTTCGTGTCTTTCCGAAAAGTCGATAAAGAAAAAAAAAAAAAAAAAAAACAAGGAAGATGTCACCCGGCGTGTCGTTCGTCCATTGCGCTGCTACCGGTGGTCCGGTCGTGAATTGCCGGTCAAGTGGCAACGCGCTCTACACGATCGGTCGCGGTGTCTTTGCTCTCATCTTCCTCATGTTCTTCTTTTGCTCGGGTTTTGTGCTCAGACTCGCCGTCGAGGTCTTTGTCTTCAAGTGTCGCACTATACACGTGTGCTGATATACGCCGCACGTTTCGTGACCAACACCACAACTTCACGGGTTGCCACGGAGATCGGCCGTGCCGAGAGTATGTACGTATATATATATATGCACGAGATCCGTTGTTCATTTGCTTTCTAATCTGCTTTGTGTACTTGCTCCATTGTTGCCGATTTTCGATGCAGATCGGTTTGCCGTTCGTACGTATATTAACGACACAACGCGTACAATCCTCTATATCGATGGACATTTCATTTGCAAGCTTTCTGTCGAGAAATACTTTTTTTTTTAAGAATATACGTATTGCCGATCGGGCACCTTGGGAATTTTACAAAAAGCTGCTGCTTTGCCGATTCGCTAACGATAAGTTTCCTGCACTCGCGGAGCTGCTTTTGTGTATCGGCAAAAAACCACCCAAGTGTAGGAAAACCATCGACTGACTCGGCAAAGTTGCAAAGAAAAACAAGAAGAAGAAGAAACCGGTATGCGTTATGAACACGCTGTGCACCAAAAGGAGCTGCAACAAAAAAAAAGCGCTTCGATCGCGTGCTTATACTCATACACATCTGCAAATAACGACTGCCTTGACGGCTGATTTTCGTTTTAAATATTTTAGGCACGTTGTGCATGGGTAATTTGGCCTTTAGCGACCCTTCTCTTGCTTACATAACGTGGTCCCGGGAACTCCCGACTCGGATGAGCCAGACAGCTCTGAGGAAGGGCGTCATTTGTATCGATGCGGTTCTGGCTTTTTGAGAACTTTTTTTTTTTTTTTTTGTCGGGCTAAAAATATTTTCAAGGGGTTGTTTTTTTGGACGAACATGTCAATGTACTGTTTTGATGTGTAATTTGCGTAAACAGGAGTCGTTGGGTATTGTAATTTTTAAAAGAACAATAATCGTGGGTACTTGGAAATTTTGAAGCATAAATCAAAACAACTCGTTAAAGGTTCATACAAACGAAATCACTGGTATATTCGGGGAAAAACCAAACGTGTGCGATATCGTACTAGTTGAGTGTCGGTTCAAATTAAATCCAACGTTAAATCTAACGGAGCAACTTTCAAATTATATAACCATACCGTTTGTGGCTGCTTCGAATTTCAAAATGCTTCGTGTTTATTTTGGGATAACGTCAGAGTTGCTGTATTTTTAAGTAATTAACACGTACGTTTTGATATTCTTACGATACCGCAACTTGTTTACATAATATTCTAATGTAACGCATTATCGCAAGGTATTTTGAGAGCACTTGAATCACATTCTTCGAATACTGAAATGAATGGAATAATCTTTGTTTTATGTAGAGGATCGATTTTGACAAGTTATTGATAACCAACGTAATATTGCAAATTAAAAACTAATTTAAAATTTCGTTCCATTGTACGACAAATTGCGTATACAATTGCCACGAACTTTTCCCCAAAGTACTGAAACTTCTTCCATCCCTACGAGTCTCGAGTTCGATGTGACAACCATCAATTAGGGGCTCACGCTTGATCTTACTTTCAATGCACACGTCCCCCCCCTCCTTTTCGAAACCAATGGATGAAATTCTAATATACTTAGTTTTTCGATTAACTTCGCTTTCCAAGGCCTCGTTGCAGATATCAATCACGAGTAGCCGCGTGGCTGCCCGCCGATTTATGATTATCGTAATTAAACCGATGACGCCGATACACCTATACTGCGCTCCAGCCAACACAGCTGTTTAACTCATAGGCGGACGCGAGGTGAAAGACTTTTACCTTCGTTGCAGTCGGTGAAGTGAGAGTGAGAGTACAAGGGTATAAGTAGTACGTGGTGCGTGCAGCGCGTGTGTATATCCTTGATGCGCGAGAGATAGGTACGTTAAACCTTGCTCTAATGATTTCCCGCGAAGCTGCAAAAGTTAGTTTCCCCTTCCTCTTTTTTTTTTTTTTTTTTTTCATTCATCTGAAATTATCTTTGTTGGTTGCCGAGCGGGGGGTTTTTTTTGTTGTTGCGCTTTCGCGAGTAATTTGAAGGGCTCGTTTTTATGTTTGGCGTGGGATCGAGTTTTATTGAATTTTATGCGCGAATACAATAGTCAAGAGCGAAAGTTGGGCGGGCTCGGGTTTGCGCGAGTGATCGATTAGTGTGGGACTGCACGTGGAGTATAAGAGTACACATGAGTGCTCGAAAAAGCTGCTTCGGTTTATTTCTTCGGAGTCGCTTTCTAAATTAATTTCTAATGATATACTTCAGATCGGGTTGTGCAGAGAGTTGTTGCATTTTAACGTCATGCGTGGAAAAAAATGTTCATCCGATACATAATATATTTATGTAAAGTAACCCCAACGAGGCAGATATTATATGTACTTTGTTCTTTTACTTTCAATCGGATATTCATCTGCGGTGTTCTTTTGCTCGTATCTGGTTGCACGTACGTGTATCTCTTGGCTTGCAATGGAATATTATTTCAAATGAGGCTTTTTTTTCATTTGTGAGGTGATTATCTGAAATTTAGAGAAAGTAGCGTACTATTTTAGCTACAATGTATAAGCATGTGACTTATCTTTGATTGAAAAAAAAAAAAAAAAAATCAAAAGAAAAAACACGATTAGTTGTGGTAATGAGAATGAAAAAGCTTTTTTTCAGGATACACAAAAGTAAAAGATGGGCTTAGTTTTAGTTAATTTTAATTGTACTGGTATTAGTTTTGATATTAGATAACATTTTCGCGAGTGAATCAAAATTTTCTTCGTCAAACACCATGAAACTCCTGTTGTAAAGATATAAGTGCGTGTTTGGGCCTTGAATACCGATCAAAGTAAATAAAAAAAAATTTCCACCAACATATTGGTCATTATAAAATGTAAACGCGAAAATTGGAATATATATAGCATAAATCGGTATAAAAATTTCAGCCTTCAAAATTTCCTTACAATTTTATCACTCAAGCGAGAAAAATCTCGTGTCAATGATGCCCGAAAGAAAGTCCTTTCTTGGACATCATTCCGCGATCACACATAGTACACAGCTGGTACGTGAGTAATTACCTGAACACGAGACGAAAGAAAATCCACCAACAATCACTTTGTAATTTGCTAGAGTCTGCATTATACTTTCAGCTCTCACCTTTAATGATCGGTTTACCCGCTATAGACCGTTCAATCCCGTTCCTGTCGATTTCTGCTCAACACTGAATTCACGTGTTTTTTTGTTTGTAGTTTCAATTAGTCACAATTATACATATGGTATACATATATGTAAAACTTTACGTCTCGGTACTCGAAACATTACGCAGGAGATGGTTTTTTTTTGTGCAAGGATTACAGACCATGAGATTCACCGACGAGACTATAATCATTGAGTGATTCTTTTGTGAAAATTGTGAAATATTTATTTTGTACCCATCAACACAGAAACATTGTACATCCAACGAGATTCTCAGTGGAAGAGATTACACAAATCCACCTCGCAACAGTGGTAGGCACAGGCGAAAAACATGTCATCGAAGCGTCAACGACCAAACGTTAAACCTAAACACAAACGTTTTCTCTTTACATAATAAGCCCCCTCGAGCAGCAAAACGTATTTACATAGCTCCCATCGTAATCACGTTACGTCACCCTCATCGTCACAACACGACCTTATACATTTTTTTCAGCTCTCATCCCAAACTAAATACGTCCACGTCAAATCTTTCATGAATCCGCAGATGAATCTGAAATCCGAAGCTGCTGCACTGCGGTTCCTGCTAGCGGCACTGGTCCTTGGGCTGGCGTCCTGCGACACGCCGAGCAACGACAACGAGTCCCTGTCGAGCAGCAGCAGGGAGCCACGGAAGTACCTCGAGGTCGACGATCTCAACGCGTTCGAGTCACCAGCGACGAGACTCGTGGCCAGCCACGGCGGGGACAGCGAGGAGGCGGTGTTTGGTCACCTCTCGAAGAGCGGTTGGCCCAAAAAAGTCGTCAGAAGGGAGGCGCTCGTTCCGAAGAATAATGCAACCGCACAGGGTAGGACGGCCAGGCAGAGCCCGAAGAAACAGAGGCCCGGGTTTCTCTGGACCATCGCCAGGGTCACCTATGAGGTTCGTACGACGGGAAAACCGGAGATCGGTATACGAGAAACTCACTATACCCATCCAACTGTATACTCCCCACTTGATGAATGACGTCAAATACATAGTCGCGTTATGAGACGAGAATTGCGCAAGAATGATAATAATAATAACATTTCGCGGTGGATAATGAGCGGCACGTGAATCTTAAGGACTGTCGCGGTCGGCGATTCGTATTTGATTGCGCTCGGAAGACGTAACGCGGACGCCTCTTGGATGTTATATTTGGAGAAATTTAAGAGGCATGCACAGCAGAGGGTATACCAACGGCCTTGCCGATTTTTAACACGTTTAATTTCGTGGTTGACGAGTTGTGCCTGATTCGCGTGACGTTTACGTGCCTATTGCGCAACGGCTCTTGGGGTCACTCGGTTTAGACTTTTTTGCGCTTGTTTTGTCATCGTCGCATCGAGAGGTGAATTTCACTGATTGATTTTCTTCGGGACAGAAGAAAAAAAACCCCTGATTGACGAATCGTTTCGCGAAAAGAAAAAAACTGTTACATCTCGAGGCATCGTTACGTCCTCCGATCCCGACAGATACGAATGGCAGGGAGCCTCGGATCGAAGTGACTCCGGACGATGGCAAAAAAAGCCGACAACCAGCCCGACCGGAGTGTCCGAAATCGTCCCGGTGACATAAGTTTCTCTCTCTCGCGTGTCCACGCGTGACGGGCCGGCGATGAAATTTATAAACTCTGCCTCCGACCGTGGAAATAAAAGGCTCGCGTACCGATTTCCACGAGCCATGTGCTCGAAGATCGGTAGGGAAAAAAAGGGCATCGTACTTATCAGCGTCGAATTAGCATTTTTATTGACGATCATATACGCGCGAACGCGCAGCTTATCGATGGACAAACGCGTCTTGCGCAACGCGTCTTTTTTTTTGCCTCAGAGAAAAGTCATCGGACCGCTTCCCCCTTCCCCGCAGAGATGCATCGGAACTCGTTTTTTGCCGTCGAGCCTTTGACTCGTACTTTTTTTTTCATCACGCCTCGTTTGTTACGTGTTCATCGGCCGATTATTAATGTTCCACGGGGTGTATATGGTGTATGGCCGGAGACCGGGCTTCGTTGTATTTCCGAGATAGTGGCCCTTGTCGACTTTTCGGACCGCGTGAATTAATACATCTCGCGGCTTTATAATTGCAGATGCATATAATATACGCTCGATAAGCGAATCGCGAGGACACGTCGCGTTTATGACGTGTGTATATTTTACTGTCGTCCGTGCGCGTGTAGGTATAAATTCACTTTCGTTTTCGTGTTTGGAGAAAAAATCTACATGATTCTCGATAAGACCGATCTTGTAATTGTTTTATAAAGTCGAGAGAGAGAAAAAAGAGATGGAGAGAGGTGCGACCGAGTTTTCGAAGGTAGCTGAATAAATCACCTCCGCGCGTCCTGATTTCGTTTTTCTTATCTCGGTGTTTCCTTTCCCCCCCCCCCTCCTCTCCCGCAATTAATCCGCGTTAAAAGAAAGCTTGTGAAACATTGCCTGCCCGGGAGATTAATTGAAATTTGTTTCGATGCGATTGCACTCTGATTCCTCGATAACACGAAACGTGACTCGATTTTTTTTTTTTTCCTTTTTTTATCTTCAAGTTAAAATTTCATAATTCACACTTGGCTGTACACATAAATAAAGCCAATGACCACCGGCTGGCCGCATATGAATTATAATTGCGTGTAAAATGTTACCGAATAACAAGTCATTACTATCGTATCGAAAATTCACGCCTTGGTATATATATATACACACCTCTCTCATAAAAACAATCGCGTGTAATCGTCCCTTGGCCTGTTTCAATTATTTTCTCGTCCCTACATTTAAGCGAAAGTTGTTTTAATTTGCGTCCAAATGAATCATCCTTTTGCTTTTTCCGAAACCTTTGCTTTGTCGCCCGAGATACATAGAGAAAAGGTAATCCACAGCTAATCCCAAATCCAGCGCCTAGAGATAGCTTAGCCGCGCTCCTTTCGCGTTGGGCGGGCTGCAGCCAATCTAGGCGCTAAACCACACACCTGCACGCGAGCGCTCACCACCCCATTCACGAGTGCAACTCTGCTCGATCCACTTACATCATTTATTGCGACGCCTCGTACCTTGATTACTATTTTTTTTTGTTTTTTTGTTTTTCATTCCACGGTACCTTGAACGCGCATCTCGCCAACACAAACAAGTACACATTATGCACCGAGAGGTCGCATGCAGTGGAAATTTCGCAATCGCTCTCGCGTCTCGCTTTTGTTTCTCGCTCTTCCCTCTCGGTTTATATGCATCTGGAGCAGAGGCGTGCGCAACGATTTAGAGCTCACTCGTGGGCGGGCGTGTTGTGTTCGTTAATGAGTTACACCGAGGGAGAGAGAGAGAGAGAGGTCGGGCCCGCCTGTTATATACATACATATACATAATTTGCACACGTGTCTTATTTGAGACGCGAGGGGGACCCCTTGGGCCTTGAGGAAAAATTTCGCGTGCGGTTTGCGAATTGAATTGCTAAAGTTACACGAACAGGACCCAGCGCAATTAGGGATTTTGTAAGGTGTGCGCACGTATGTAGGTGCCGGTTTTCCATAATCATTTTCCGATCGGCGTAATTGCCTTCGATGAGGCTGGGCTTCACGTGAATATTATTCGACGCGTGAATTACCCAAGGATTCGGTCGGTATTACCCTCCAAATTGTATCTAATGCCACATCGTCGGAAAGGAGTAATTTCATACTGTTTTTTCTTTCTTTCTTTGAAGGCACCTAATATTTAATCAAAACTCCGCCGAAAGAATTGCGCAAGTGATCCAAAAAACGTGATATCGTTGAGTTCCCTCTCACCCGGACAAAAAAGAAAGCGTGATATCTCTATAGATAGGTGTATCCCGAAAACACGGGCGCATTCTACACGTGCCTTTTGTTTTCTCCCGTCCACCATTCAGACGTTCAACGATACGCGCTCGGCCATCAAGCAGATAGGCCAGATAATAAACGAGAGCATAGCGCCCGACCCGCCGAAGAAGAAGGCGAGCCTGAAGAAGCCGATAACCAGCGCCAAAGCGGCTGGGGGTAAGAAACCGAGCAACGCGGATGTGGTGGCTACGACTCAGCCGACGACGACCACCACCGAGGAGTTCAAGCTGACCAGGCCTTTGCTCCAGAGTCTCGTACGGCGCAACGTTTTGGGCCTCGTGAGGCTCTTCAACATCGAGTGGCGCGACGCCATCAGTGTAAGTCCCTTCGTATCTCTGATCCTTTTATTTTTAATCTCGAAGGAGTGGCCTCTCGACCAAAGAGCTTTTGGGTGCTATTAGCGTGTCTTGCTCGCTTTGGTCGTTGTAGGGTAGCTTGTTTTTTTTTTTTTTTTTTTTTTTTTTTTTTTTTTTTTTTTTTTTTTTTTTTTTTTTNGCTTCTTTTTTACGTAATTTACACAGTAAGATTGAGTGCTCAAATAAGTGAAACACCGCGAAGAGAAGGGAATTAGTCGTGAACGATCAAATTTTGCAATTCCAGCTTCAACAATGAGTCTTCCTGTTGTATGACTACGTTTTTCATACAATGTAGCCTCACTTTCGAGTGGTGTCTAAATATTTTTGTTGCGCAAATTTTACGGCGCAAAAGCGTAATATGCAAAAAAAAAATAAAAAATCTTTTACTTTTTTGTTTAGGAATCGAAGAACAGCGTAAGGGAATTTCGAAGCGATCTCGGGAAACAAATAGGCATGTTCCTCCAAGACAATCCGAACAACTATTGATGACAACGACGCCGACGACAATGCGGATGTTACTTGCTGTCGATGATCTCCCCATCGTCATTCGAAAGTCTTTCGCGTGTACATAAGGATTCGGAATGTCATAGAGTGCACAGCTTCTCGTGGATATTGCCAAAGAACACTCTCACACACAGAAATGGATTGCGCGACGTGTTCTCTCTCTCTCTTGGAAACGAAGTGTATACCTACTAACGCGAATCTCTGTTTTTGTTTTTTTCAAGTGTACCGTACCAATACTGTTACGAGATGTGTATATTTTCTTTTTTTTATGCTAGATTGTAAGTTTATTATGTTGTGGTGTGGCTGCCATGTGTATACGCCATTCGCTCTCCGGACATTGTTCCCATTGTTCCAAATAAACTTTGCCTGTGAACGCGGTGTACGTAGATTGTAATGTAAATATCTTCTTTCTTTCTTTTTTGATGTACGAGTAAATTTGGAGAATGTGGTTAGTATGTAGCTCGTTGATCGCAAAAAAAGGACATTTCTGTTATAAATTTGTAAAAAAAAAAAAAAAAAAAAAAACCTTTCAATTTGTATTCGTACAGACGAGTGTGTGCGAATGGTGTTTTCGCTGTGATTCTTTTCGAGCGCGTGTCAGTCGACGAATGAGGGTACACGTCGAGGACACGAGTTTCGATGCGAAACGACGGGCGCACTGTATATACATGACTCTTTGAAAAACATATCAAGTTGGGTTTAAGTGTACTTACACGCTGACGCAGAATCAATTTCTTTTTGTGAAAGTCGACTGCTCACGGGCTCGCTCGAAGTTACGCACTTTTCCGAAATAACATGTAAAACACGTATTTTTGTACTACAATGCATACATGTATTTTTACTTTTTACTCTGTTTTTACTCTAACAATTGTATGTACGCGAGATTGGGATGTTCTCCAGAAAACACACCAGAGAAAATAATTTTTACCCTTTATTGATAAGTAATCGAGGTGGAAAAAAAATAAATTATTGTAAAATCGACTATTGCAATTTATTTTTAAGGCTCAAGATCCAAAGTGCCCTCAAAAAACGCTTCACGCGAGGGTAATCCGAATCGTTTTTCTTACGACCCCACAGACGCAAATTAAATTTAACGATCCTTTCGGCGCCAGAAACAAAAACGTTACCTCGAGCCGAACTTGAGATCACATCGTACCCTCGATATATCCCTGCCCCTCGGTAAGGATAAGAATCGCAAAGAGTTGCGAAATTGGAGGCCAAAATAGCGGGAAAAAGCTCCCCGCGACCGTTAAAATCCTTCATTAAAACACTTCACCCGAGCATAGTCCCCCGCATTGGCTCTCGCGAAAGAGGTCGATCGGGCGCTTCGATCGCATCGAGTGTAAGAGCAGACTCGGACGAAATGACTTAATTCCATTGGACGCGCGCGGAGAGGAAGAAAAATAAAAAAAAGAGGCCCGGGCCATGCAAAGTCGCGTCCGTTTCTCATGTATTATTCAACGCGAGGAGCCACCCACTCGAACGCACGTTGGCGTGCCCCTTTTTTCTCGCGTCTTCGGCCTGACTTATCGACAACCCCCCTTTTTTTTTCATTTTCACTTCTTACGATGCATCCCGTTGGATGGGCAAATCTTTTTGTTTTTCAGCTTCGATGGACCATTGGGGCCATTTGTACGAGTTTACACCACGCACGCGAGGTTTCTCTCTGTTACGCTCGGCACACGGAAATTTCAATAAACCATCGTCAAAATTACAGACTTCGCGACTTTTCGAGGGTAATTATCGCCTGGTTGGGTATTTTGCAAACGAGGAGTCAGTCCTCGAGCGGATCATCGTGACCGGGATGAGCCCCAATAACAATACGTATACTCCCGGCGCACGACGGAAAGCCCCAGGGGCGATCACGAAACTCGTTTCTACACAATATTTATATGTGCACATTACATGGCTTTGCTGGCACAAATTTTTCGCTTTTCGCCCGAGCTGTGGAAATTTTGTACGAAAATCGAGAAAAATTTACGAATGGCTAAAGTTTAGCGGAATCGCCGTGTGAATGCAAATCCTGCGTTACAATGTCTTCGAAAGTTGCGGCCAGATAGAATTTGGCGAAGAGAGAGAGAGAGAAAAAACAACTGAAATTACATGGACGCACGTTTTCTCTGGCCGAAAAAAGAAATGTGTTAGTCTTGCGAGCGCACGTGTAGGTGTATGTACATGCACGCTGAATTCGAAAGTGCCGAAACACAAGCCCCGACGAGGAGGGGGAGGAAGGGAGCCGATCACGATTCCAATTTTCGTAGCGCACTTGCACGTAAAGGGAGCACAATTTTTTTGTTGTCCATCGTTGCACAAGCCGCCACGCTCACCCACCCATGTGTGCATCATCTCGCGATTTCGGGACTCCCGAGCGCTTATCTCGCGGTTCGCGTCCATCAATCATGCCCGCAACGAGACAAAGGCGGCACGAGGAATAACACATCTTTTGGCGGACAAAAAGTGGGGGAGGGAATACAGATGCCCGAGCGCACTCGGCAGGTGGTACTGTGTTGCACGATGATGTATACGTGTGAGTAAATCCGAAGCGGCCGAGAAAACATTTTCTCGGGCGCCTCGCCAGCAACACTCGCGTTACGTAAACCAGATTGATATTGAATAATTGAAGCTGATCCGAAAGCTCGGGCTGATCGCCGGATTAATCCAATCAAAAGCCGGGAGCCACGTGTTTTTTTCAAAATCCAAACACTCCGATATTTGTGTATACACATATATGTATATCGAGATCGAAGAGGCTTACATCACGTGAAATGTTACTTTGGTTTTTTTGCCCAATTACACGCGCTCCGTTGTCCACCGAGCGCGGCAATCTCCATCGAGACCCATTGCGCGCCCGCGTTTTTATCAGTAAAAACAACAACGAGTCTCAAAGCGATACGCGCGGTGCAGGCTCGTTGCGCAGGCCGATAGATATACTCTCCAGACGATCGGCCGGTTCATCCCCGTGGGAGCCTGCGTTGCGAGTAAATGTCCGAAGCGCCAAATCCCCATGGTAAAGCGCGCGTCGTCGATATTGCGCAAAACTCGAATTTACATCCATGCATCCACACACGCGAGATATTTTCAATTTGAATCGCGCACGCACTGCCGATCATGATATCGGTATGTGTATGATTGACGCGGTTACCTCACGCGTCGACCCACCGGCTACGTCTTCGGAGAGAGAAACAAAGGATCCACCATTACCTATACACGCCGATGCTTATTTTACAATACTCGTGTATACAGGTGGTGCTTGCAAGATTATTATGATTATTATCGCTCCTTCGTTAATTAGATTACGTGCATTATGCCATTGGCTGCGTATCTTCGCGGGGGATCTTTATTGTGTGCAGAGGCTAATGGACGCCAATCATCGTGATAAAAGAAACAAGAAGAAAAGAACAAAATCCCGCGATTTATATAATTGATCCCACTTACGGGATATACGTTTCCACGTAACTTTATATACGAGTGCTTTGTTTTCATCGATCAAGTGATAATTCCCGATACTGCGCAGTCCAAGGGGAAGTATTAGCCATCGGGTCGATTGATCGGGCTATTTATAAAATCGAGCATGGAAATGCTATTTTCACCCGCACGATCATCGCTCGAGTATCAAGGAGTTCACAAGTGCACATGTAATACGTACCTACACATATATATATAGTCGTTCACGTGGTATATAGGTATAACGGCAAGAAATGAGAAGCTAATTTTCACCTGTCTCTTGTTAGGTTCTCTCGGGCCCATTGTCACACGGTGAGCACCGGGTTCGTTCATTATCCAAAGGTGTACATGAGCTCGGAAAAGGTCACGCTTGTCTGCTCGAACAAGGTATTTGCGAGAAAAAGGACCTCTTGTGATAATCACTTGAGCGGTGGAAACTTTTCCTTCATGCGGTGACGAATGCAATTATACGTATCTTTTTCTTTTCGTTGGGTAAAACTCCGAGCGCCCGACAATGACATATCCTTGACACAGTGCATGAGCCGGCTCTCCGACAGAACTAGGATTTCGCGTAATTAGCTTAACCGCGGTCAATTATCCATCGAAAATGGAGGCTACTTCGTTCCGAGAAACAGCCGGACGCCGGAGGTGTGGACGATTAGCGCGCGCTCCTCGTTAGGGAGTCGTTAATTTTCGAGCAAGGTGAGACCAAATTTGCGATCAAGTTCACTCGAAGGATCAGCTCATGGAAAAAAAAGAAAAAAAGGAAAAAGGAAAAATAGTTCAAAGCTTAACCTCCGATGGGGCTGTTTTAATGTTCAGCGCGCATAGTTTTTCCAAAGCACAAAGACGATCTCGAACGAGTTTCAAACTGGTTTCCCCACCGATTTCTGCGTCTCTCGCTAGAGAGTATACGTGTGCCAATCGGATGGCGCAAAAAGGCGAATCTTTGGCGAATCCAAGAGAATGCGCTCCGCAGAAGTGACAGTGAAACCCTGCGCCGTTGTTTCCAGCTAAACCAGTATACCCCACCGAGCGAGCCAAAAACCGCGGCATTTTTCCGTAGAAAAAGCACGGGAGAGAAGAGACGCGGAGGATATATATATGAAAAAAAAAAAAAGGAGAAAGAAATCTCCATACATTACGAGGACCTGCCAGTGCGCGGTGGCGCATTGAAAGGCCTTCCACGTAAGTTGTGTTGCACCGGCCGCGGCCACGGCGACCGGCTGTATTGCGCACTATCCTTAAGGCGACAAGCCTTTTCGAAACTTTGGCCTCCCTCTCCTTATCTCCTCCAACTAATCAATCGACCGCGACGCAAGATAGATGCGCATCTCTTTGGGTTGGCAGTCGTGACGATTCGCTTGACGCGTTCCTCGACACGCGGCAGGCTATTAGCCACTTACGGCTATTTGCGACATCGATGCATGCATATAATATATACCTACCCGATCTTGCGATTGGGCCCGCTGGGCTTTTCCTCATTTGCATCGGGCCGTGCCGAAAGCTACGTCAGGTGTTGGCTCCGAAATCGGGTGATAGACGACGCCAGGGGTTTAATTGTATATGCAGGGAAACTCGCTCCGCGTGAGTTTGCGTGTAGGAGAGCCTCGAGGAAAACTACTCCGGGGCGCTTGTACCGCAATCTTGGGCTCCGATCCGAGTCACGATTGCACTGTTCGGAGACCCAAGAGCCTTGTGCTGTTGGTTACACTATACTCTGGAGTTTAATAACAACATATATTATAACCTTAGTGGAACTAATACCTCGTAATGTGGAGGGAAAAAAATGAAGCACTTGTGCGTGTGAATCAAGGAGGGCGTTGATTGTCTATTTTTTCTTGTACGGGCGTTGGAAGGATCCGAGTAAATGTTATAGTCGCACCTGTGAGTTTGTTTATCGGATCTTTCGGGGCACGGAAAAAAAATGCGATTATAAAAATGTACCCGTGACCTTTGCTGTAATAGATTAATCGCTCTGAGGTCGGGTATTTTTGCACAGCCAATTCTTAAGAAGTTACACCAAATTACGTGGTTTAAGGAGCAATTAGGCATTTTCGCTTTTACGCAATGCGTGTAGAAAGTCTTTCAGGAAGCGGAAAGCTGTAGATGTGTCGTAAAATAGCATGATCTTCTCTCTAAAAAGTATCTTTGGTGGTATGAGTGTAACGAGTAGAAAGAAGTCATTATTATTGAGAATTTAACAACGATAACGACAGTCCCGTCGAATGGTGGAAATTTGAGAGTTCTCTGCCTGGCTGCTGTTTATAGGTGCTTCCTATAGAATGCAGTGCCCCGCAATTATACTGTCATTGTAAAAAATCCATGTCGATTTTTCACTAAAAGGATTTTCTTAATGCTTGTTAAACCTAATTTACTACCCCCAAATGTGAGAAAAAATAGATTTTTTACTTTGAAATAATAAAACTCTTCTGATAAGAAAGTATTCATTCAAAAGCACATTGCAAAGTATTTTTATTTTATCTCATCACCATTAATTATACATTTTAATTTCTAAAAAAATAATAGTGTACCATAATTTACGTACGCTTAATCCTTTTTTACTAGTTTTAAACTCATTTGGCGGTACACTTTCCGCCACATGACTCTTAAGAGTAAACACAACTTGATTAGNTTATTATTATAGTTATATGATCAGTTAACAAAGATATTTTATCATATTCCCATTACAGTTTATTTTAGATTTTAATTTCTAAAAAAATAATAGTGTACCATAATTTACGTACGCTTAATCCTTTTTTACTAGTTTTAAACTCATTTGGCGGTACACTTTCCGCCACATGACTCTTAAGAGTAAACACAACTTGATTAGTAAATATATTACAACAGCGATCGCAGCAACGATGACTCCATAAACGTCTAACAGATAAATTTGCCACCAAGGCATATCGACCAGTGGAGACCGTAGTGCATCTTTGCCATGTCGGTGTATGTACTCCACCCAGTAGACAGCAGTATCGATTGGATTTACTAAATTATCCCGAAATTTTCGACTGACATTCTTCATGGATTCCCTACGAATAATCAATAATTTAATGACCAAAGTATGTTTCCACTAAAAAAATTGAGAAAAATTTATTTTAACTGTCATTACTTGTACAGTGGGTTGCCCAAAATCTCCTTGAAAGCTTTTGTCAGTGATTGCTCACTTATTCCATGTTTGTTTATTCTTATTACGATATTCAGCTTAACGTATGCGTCGATATTCATATTTTGATCGACAAACAAGGGAATGCCAATCATTGGTACTTCATAATAGATTGCTTCTTGTGTACTCATTAAACCACCGTGAGTCACGAAAAGTTTCACGTTTTTATGTTCTAAAAATTTTGTTATTTTACGAATGATTTATTTTAAAGAACCGTTGTTTTTATCAAATAATAAATAAATGAACTTCAATACTTAAAACTTTTATTTGCTGCAGCCATGGTTTAATCATGACGTTTGAAGGGATACCATCTGGTAGCAATTTGGAATTCACAACTTTTAGTAGAATACGAGTTGGTGCAATATTTTTGAAGGCTCTGTAGAGTTCTTGAATCAAGGGTAAAGGAAAAGTTTCTAGCAGTACCATCGATCCAAAAGAAAAATATACACATCCATGCTCACTTTCGTCCAACCACTTTTGTACGTCCTGTATATAAAACAAATCTGAAATAAAAGTTTTTTGTCTTTACAATACAATTTTTTCATAACAAACCTGTGACAGAGTTTCGTTGGAATCCACAATATGCAAGCCACCAACTGGTACAATAGTAGGAGTTAGTGGTCTTATACCGTTTATTGCTTTGTTTTGGTTTACTAGAATGAACGAAAAATCTTTAAGTATCTCAGGGCTGCCGGGGTAGTCTGGCCCAAAAACTTTTTTTATGCATTCGTTCTGTAGCTTCTCTCCTGAGAATCTGTAAATTATTATGGATACATGATGTGCAATATAGTTTTCGAGTCGTTCTCTGAAACTCATGGGAGTACTATAAGGTGAGAAGAGACTGGAATCTATTGCTAAATTAAACGGATTTCCTTGTGGATAATAAATGAGATCAAATGTTGATGTAGTGACGATGCCTATTATTGGCACATTTAAGTGACGACCAAAAGGAATAAAACAAACAGGTATGACAAACTGCAACAAATGTATTCTAGGATAAGCTTTGACTTTTCTATAACGAGTAAAGGAAAGAAAATTATATTTTTTACTTTCTGACTAGTAAAACTTACCTCTAAAATAATGAGATCGTAAGGTGGATTTCTGGGTGGGTTTTTAATTAGTTTTTGAAAGTATGGATGATCCAGGAGTTGGCACATCAATTTTATGTCATTCATCAATTTATTCACGAGGTACCTCAAGGGAGTTTCGTTGCTAACAACGTTATTATAGTTGACATTGTTAACTCCAGTTTGTAATGTTCCTTTAAGACTAAAATCCGTGTAATTAGATACAGGTTTTGTTAATGGAAAATGACTGTATACATCGACTTGGTGACCTTTTGCTGCTAAGCCTTTCATCACTTGTTCGCACATGATAAAGTGACTTTTAGAATGATATGGAAATAAGCCAAGGATTCGTAGACCATGGGCTAGATTAGGTGTAGTGCTTGGAAATAAAAACGTAGCAAACGCAGCGTACACATAAAAGTTAGTTGTAAATGCCATTTTTTATCTGAAATAAATAACACAGAGTAATTATATATATGAAGTACATTGCTTAAGTGTACTTCACAGTAGTTCTAAAATGTACAAATATTTTTTAACCTTACGAAATCTGCTGTTTTTTAAATACGGTTTTCCAAAAAAAATTTGTTCCAGATTCGCAAACTTTTTTTTTACCATAACACTCTTGTATAGCGATTATTGGAGTCTTGGTAAATAACTTTGACAGACTGAATTCTGGCTAGAATTAAAAGTTTTAGGTTTCACACATGACGAACATTAAATATTGAAATTCAACGTTTTAAGGAACACTACACGTATTGACAATAAGTCATTATACGTATACTGATTATCTTACCGATAAAAATACTCATTGTGATATGAAAAAAATTGGAGGTAGAGTTTTGGAGGTAGAGTTAACAAAGTCTTTAGCTGTGCTGTTTTTGATAAAAACAGTCGTTAGTAGTCGTTACTATTGAAAACAGAAAGGTTTTTCAGAACTAGTTAAAACAAAATTTAATTACTCATAAAGCAAAAGTAATCTTTTTAACATTTTCATCATCTAAAACCTAAAGTAATTTCATCTCCAATATCGAAAAATCACGAAATCTATTATTTATGAATATCGAAATTGAAATTAATATTAGTTTCATACTGATATACTGTTTTGAAATATCTTGATTTCCCAACATTTTTTTGTACGTACTTTCTAATACAGATTATCACGGTAACTACATTATTTTCAAGATGAAAAAATCTCGTACAGTGTAATATTATCAATCTAATAAAAAGATGGTGTAAATAGTATACTGTACTATGAAAATTGCTTTTCCACCTCTACCTTAATTGTCAAGATTAGAGAAATACTACTTTTTCGATAGTCGTTATAGTTGATATGTACTCGTATAATTCTCGATAATATTGTTACCACGTGATCAAGTAAGTTGACTTTTTATTGGATTAGAAGCTTTCAGCAATTAATTTGGGTATAACGAATTAAATTACCTTATTTCAAAGTGATAAAGCATATTCTAATAATACTAAGTTGATTTATGCATCTCGTGCATTGTATAAGTGCTTGTAAATGCCTTATTTCATGGCTACATTTATTGTTATAGTTGTTAAAGAAACGAAATATAGAGATTTTGTCGGTGTGTATAACATCACTAATATTTTTAAATTCACTATCCGACTGATGGAATTGTACTAAGTAAATGGCTAATTGCGCTGATTCTATGCACCGAAATATTTTTAAGTAGAAATTTTTTCATGAAATAATAAAATCTTATCTNCTATTCGATGGAATTGTACTAAGTAAATGGCTAATTGCGCTGATCTTATGAATCAAAGAACTTGTGGATGTTAGCTCTCTTGTTAGCTCAAATAACTGGTATTTTTATTACTATTTTTGTTCTTTTGTAAAATATTGTTTTCATGAAATAATTAAATCTTACCTTCAAGAAATATTCTTACGAAGGTGTACTATGGACTGAATTTCACATTTCACAGTTACTCAAATAAATGCTTATTTTAAAGTTGTTCATATTTTCAGAAACTTATCAAAAGTAATAAATATCTCATCAAATAGTATTTATCACAAAGTATTTTACTCAGATTGCAAGTGTCCCTTTCAACATAACAAAAAAAATTGCTAATATTTAACCAGCAATGATTTTACGTATGAAAGGAAATCACCCAGTCAGTCAGTTCAGCAAAGTTGATTAACTATTCTTTTGTAAAAAAAAATTGTAACTCGTTCAAAAAACTGCAGAAGACAAAAAGTAGTTTTTTCCTTATATACCTTTATTTTAATGCACCTCCTAAAACACCCTCAAACTCTTAAAATGGAAAAATTCTCTTTTTGAAAAGGATGCATTCAATTATTATTATAGTTATATGATCAGTTAACAAAGATATTTTATCATATTCCCATTACAGTTTATTTTAGATTTTAATTTCTAAAAAAATAATAGTGTACCATAATTTACGTACGCTTAATCCTTTTTTACTAGTTTTAAACTCATTTGGCGGTACACTTTCCGCCACATGACTCTTAAGAGTAAACACAACTTGATTAGTAAATATATTACAACAGCGATCGCAGCAACGATGACTCCATAAACGTCTAACAGATAAATTTGCCACCAAGGCATATCGACCAGTGGAGACCGCAGTGCATCTTTGCCATGTCTGTGTATGTACTCCACCCAGTAGACAGCAGTATCGATTGGATTTACTAAATTATCCCGGAATTTTCGACTGACATTCTTCATGGATTCCCTACAATTAATCGATAATTTATTTATGACAATATCTTTTTATACATGTAAATCTAGAAAGATATGTATTGGCTGCTGATTACTTGTATATTGGGTTGCCTAAAACTTCCTTGAAAGCTTCCGTCAGTGATTGCTCACTTATTTCATGTTTATTTATNCGATGAGGGTTTAAAGCTAACAAATTTTAATTTTGTCACATCTCATAGCAAGTAAAGTCTTTATACCCTCAGATGCAACATGGATTTTTTTTGAAATTCTGATTAGTATGAAGATGAATTGAAATCGCTTATTTTATATCTAATTACACTTGTCATGCTGTTCAACAGCCAACTAGTACACTACCTTTTTAATTCTATATAATTGGTCATCAATTTTCCACGAGATTTATTGTAATGCTGCACTGACAAAAAATACTAAATCAAAGAAAATTTTCACTATTTGAAACAAGGCAATACACTAACAGTAAGAGTATTTATACTGTTTTCAAGAGAAGATTTTTTGGAATTAATTAAGTGAGTATTGTTTTAGATAGATTTTTTTTAAAGGTGATTAAGAGTAATTCTCTCTTCAAACTTTCTGTTGGCATTGTACTAATGAATGAGAAATTTATTGCAAACTATGACGCTCTTGAGCATCGATGGAAAAGTGAAAAATGGTTTTTTATTAACACAAATTAAAAGCATGCATATTCCTGTTTTATTCATAAATTTTTTTGCTGGACCATTTTGTGAAGTAGGTATACTACCAAATGATACGCTGATACTTGATATGATTCATATGATAAAGATTCAAACTCAGAGCAAATCCTGTAATATAATACAAAGAAGATAAATAATCCACAAATAATAACATACACAGTAACCTTTTTTTTTCTACAAATTTATCTCGTATTCTGTAGTGTTCTTAAGCTAAAATGTCCCTGCACATGCAGTACGCAAAGATACAGAAGGAAGAAAGGAGCGCACACGTTTCGCAAGCCGATTTGAATATTGTCGTCTTTGAGGTGAGGTGACACTATTGTATACGATGTCAGGGCTTTTTTGTTTTACTTGCGCAAGTGAGAGAGAAGGAGACTCGCATGCTTTTTCGCGCGTACGCAAATCATACGGGTTTGAAAAGAAGGAGATATTTTTTTTTTCCTTTGCTTGTACATCACATTTGCAGTCGCGAATCGTGACAGCTCACGAGTCTTGATTTACGTCTGGCATGGCGAGGAAAGGCGATGCGTCTTCTCAGCCACTCTGCGACGGGTAGTGATTTTTTACCGCAGCTTCGTTGAAGGCACCAATTAGATCAACGTGGCTGCACTCTCTCGGCTGCCATTGTAGGAAGAAAAAGTAAACAGTGGACATTTTGGAAGGTATCTTGGTATTTCTAACATTCTCGTGTGTACATTCCACTGATTCATAAATAAGCATAAAAATTTGGATTATGCAGATTACGGTGTACTATCCTCGAGCGTGACATGACATTAATCTGGCCTTGAAATTCGAAAACCTGATTTTTTATTTGCTCATTTACGTTTTGGCTCACTGCTTATCTCATTTCAGGTAATAATACCATCCATTATGAGGATCTATAATAATAGAATGGCACAGATGTACAACAATTTCGATATTATCTGCACATATATTTAAGATGTTATCACACGGCTGTAAGCAATATGTCTAAACACGTACAATTGACGAGTCAAAGTCGTATCGAAAAAAAATCTATGTACATAGTTTTTACACCATGTTCACTTGTTCCTTCGTAGCAGCAGATAAATTAGCGTGACAACCGCGAATACAAGTAGCAGTGGCTCGTAATCGTTTACGAAACAATTTTAGTTGTAAATCAATCGCATCGCAGGTATTAATGTTTACCACCAATGAGAAGATATGTATCTACTCTAGTGGCTCGCCACAGATTGCGGTGGCTAATAAGCGGACACTTCCTCTTCCTTATAAAATAGATTAATTTTCAGATTGTCTTTTCGTTTTACTATAACGTTAATTATATTCAAGTTCTGGCACTGAATGCCTATAAAACTGCGCATCTCTATTGAAAATTCACGACAGCTAACATAAAATTTTAATTCATCGGAATCTTTCTTTTCACACAGTAAATGGAAAATTTGTTTATGGCCGCTTCGATTATTAAAAAGGAAGAGAAAAACCTCATCTATTTCACTTTCAGCGAGATGCAAAGAAGAAAGTAAAACCCTTTTTTTTCAGCAACTTATATCAGCGAGGGAAAGTTAGCTGCTCTTATCCGTATGGGCCTTTTTTTATTGGCGACATCGCGTGTACTTATTAAAAGCTAGCGAATGTCGACATCGATAAACTTGAAAGCATATCAAAGGCCAGGCCTTGCACGAGCCACGGAATATAATTATTCCACGATAAAATTTAACCGCGCCAAATCATGAGAAGTAACTGGAAATCAACACGGTATAGTGAGCTCTACTCTCACTGCTTCGGATAGTAAAAAAATGATTATGGATTACCTAAGTTTAAGTTCAATACCACCTCGCCATCCGAGTAAAAAACAAGAAAATATTAATAAAAGAGTCCCTGTCCTCGTAAGCATTTTCCAAAGTTTCTCTTCAAGCCACGATAACGACGATCTATCATACAATTTGTCGAAGAGCTATGACCTATTATATGTGCATGGCTTATGGTATCCACATACTTGCACACATGCTCAAACAAACTCGTACAGGTATATATCACCACTCGAGATTCGCCCGCTTGGTGAGTTAAAACCCGACGAGAACCACTTTCTCGTTTTTATCTGGTGTCTCTCTGTGCCCCGACTACATAACTCGCCGTCACCATCGTCGTCCTTTGTCGTCGTCGGTGCAAATGAGCACACGCATGTGTGCGGTAAATACACAAGTAGGCGAGGTCGTTTGCTTGTTTTCCAATGAGCCGAGGAAGATTGGACATTTCAGGCGGAATAATGAATATTTTAATTAATTTTGGATGTAAATTTAGCAGCGTATAAACCATGTTTATCTTTTTTTTTACAGTTTTTTAAATAAAAAAAAAAAAAAAAAAAAAAATCGGCAATTAAACGGTTTCTAACGCTAAAAATACTTGGCTCTCCGAATGCATAACACGATGAGTTTCACTTGCAGTATTGAGGCTGATAGTGTCGGTGACTCTCTACGCAGCAGCATTGCATAGTTTTGATGTCATTCCTCACATTAGCGTACGAAGCACGAGTCACTTGCCGTTAGCTAATACCAAAGGCGAAAGGATGTAACTATGTCGAGCGCTTAAGTAGGAATTCTCTCTGGATTTAACCTCGGCCCTCGTCAATTGTATCTCAGTACTAGAAAGAATTCGTTGTTTTATTTTGAAATTAAGTGGTAATTGGATGTAACATCTTAGTTTTACCTAAAATGAATTTACGTTACATCTTGTATTTTGTTACTTTGGACTTCGAATAAACTTTTTAACATAACATGTTTGATATGTATAAAGTATGTGAGTAATAGATACTCTTCTGTGCATTTTTAATGTGAAACCAGCAGATATCACGCAATAGAAATATTATACGTCGGTAATTATCCTCTTAAATTTCGTTTTGTAATCCGTGGTAATACAAAACTTTTACTTGATCCATGTGTGTACAAATTTATATTTTTAGCCTACCGGTGTTTGACAATTTATTTAACCTTGAGACCTTTTGCAGCCGATTTCTTTATGACTTATTTATTCAATATTTTATTCATTACGTAAACTGTACTTCGAAAATCTAATTGTAAGCTTTAATTGGAAAATAAAGGTATACAAGAATTATTATCATTGTTAAAAAATTTTAGAAGATATATCATTTGTTTTCTATGTCTAAAGACTTCTAAGTTCTAAAATTCTGAGTTTTAATGTTGCCGTTTCCTTTATCTACGGTCAGCTGGTGACAGAAAAAATTAACCAACTTTCTCCAGTCTGCCAACTATAGGGGATATGTTTACAGCCCCAAGCTACAGAAAAATGTATTAAATAAGACTCTATACGCGTTAATGTATTGTTAAACATTAATGCTAGTTTGCAAAAAAAACAGCTTTTCAAAACAACTTTTCACAGTCTGCCACTTATTTAAATGAAAGACCAGACTATTCAACATACTACAAATTTATTGGCAGACGACTACTCCAAATACTAACTTTTACATAATACTATTAGTTTGCAAAAAAATAAATAGTACTAGACACAATGTTTTACAGTCTGCCAAGGATAGTGTAGAGTTGCGCAAGCATAAGGTTGGAGAAATTTCACATGGCAGACGAATTTACGATGTAGATATATTTTAGACGTACTGGTGAATTAGCATTTTTTTCCCAATAACTTGGAAAAATTTTTTACAGTCTCAAACTTGTTTTGTTACAAACTTAACAATGCAAAATGTTAAATAACACAAATGGCAGACAAAAAGATCTCATAAAGGATACTGCAAAACTGTTTTTAACTTGCAAAAAAAAACCAATATATTTTTACAATGTTTTCGAGTCTGCCAATTTTTTCTCGCAACATTTAGTTGTTAAATAGACAAACTACAAAATGGCAGACGATTTATTATGATATTAGTGTCCATGTGAAAAAAAGAAAAAAAAAATTATTCCCCATACTGGCCTCTTACAGTATTGTAACGAATAAATCAATTTTTTTCAGTCTGCCGCTATTTTGCAGCATTAATCAGTTGATTAATTGACAACATATTGTTAGGCAGACGTTGTTACTCATGTAACAAGTGTTAATTAAACATATTAAACAATTAATTGAACAAGTTAACAATTTTTTAGTTATTTTGTGAACCCAAAACTTTGAAACATCATATTATGAAAAATGTTTATTCCTAAGCAATAAATTCATAAAAATTACTATGAATTTAAAACAGCACCTTTTTTAAAAAGCCCGCCATATCTTTAACCGATTGTAGAGCACCTATGTTGCCTACCTTTCATCAGTAGCTATCGTAAATAGTTTTCCCTCCAATTCCGTTAGTACAACGTCTGTTCTGTCATGAGTTAGTCGTGATTATTGTAGTTTGATCCTTCATCATTAGATGCAACCAATTATGGTTGGATTTTAAGTGATGATGGCCATTACGAATTTAAATGGTTTGATGGCCCTGAAACACCAGAAACCATCCAAGAAATTCGATTGCCGACAGAATATTCTCAAGGCATGTTATTATGAAAATAAATTGTCATAAGACAATACAGTTGGTTTTAAAATTTTTCGCCGATAATGAGTGTTATGTAATGTAAATTCTTTTTTTTATTTAACAGAAGAAGAAGACGAGAATGTGTTGCAGGAAAACGAATCGTTGCATGATGATAGTGATGATTTTGATCATAATTGTGACGCGGAAAGCGATATCAGCATTGACATAAACATGTCTCATGAAGGCAAACCTGATGAAAGCTCTTAATTAAATTTATTTACTTATTGTGTTTTCTTTTTGAAATTTTTTTTTTTACTGTTTTATACGATGTAATTTGTAAGTGCTAACTGTTATGAAAATAAAAAAAAATTTTCATACGTATAACAAAAACTTGTACCATGAATAAGAACGTCTGCCAATTAATATTTAGATAATTAATTAACTAATTAATGCTGCAAAACAGCGGCAGACTGGAAAAAATTGATTTATTCGTTACAATAGTGTAAGAGGCCAGTATGGGGAATAAATTTTTTCTTCTTTTTTTTACATGGGCACTAATATCATAATAAATCTTCTGCCATTTTGTAGTTTGTCTATTTAACAACTAAATATTGCGAAAAAAAATTGGCAGATTGAAATACATTGTTAAAAATTGTTGTGTTTTTTTAACAAGTTTAACCTCGTCTGCCTACACATCTAACTTTGCGAGTAAGTATGCCCATAATTTTAAATGTCACATTTAATTACAAATTTGCATTGATTAAAAAGGCAGACTGCAAAAAATTGTTCCGAGTTATTGGGAAAAAAATGCAAATTCACCAGTACGTCTAAAATATATCTACATCGTAAATTCGTCTAACATGTAAAATTTCTCCAACCTTATGCTAGCGCAACTCTACACTATCCTTGTCAGACTAAAACATTGTGTCTAGTACTATTTATTTTTATGCAAACTAATAGTATTATGTAAAAGTTAGTATTTAGAGTAGTCGTCTGCCAATAAATTTGTAGTATGTTGAATAGTCTGGTCTTTCATTTAAATAAGTGGCAGAGTGTAAAAAGTTGTTTTCAAAAGCTGTTTTTTTTTCAAACTAACATTAATGTTTAACAATGCATTAACGCGTATAGAATCTTATATAATACATTTTTCTGTAGCTTGGGGCTGTAAATATATCCCCTATAATTGGCAGACTGTAAAAAGGTGGTTAATTTTTTCTGTCACTAGCTGACGGTCTACTAGTGGTAATAAAAAAAATTTTCTATTAATCGAACGTATATTATTTTTTAAATAAAAAAAAATAAACAAACGCCGAAAATTCGAATATTTTGTGGTTTCTTAAAGGACGACAGCAATTTTGCTTCTGTTTTATACCACTGGGAGGATTTTCCGAAACTCTACCTCAAATTATTATTTTATTTCCAAAAGGTTTATTATTCCTAGATAAATCTTTTGAAGGCCTATCAACGATTTCTAATGCTTTTGTCAGTATTATGTAAGCTTCATCCCAAACAATTACTCCTACATTACGTAACTTTTGTTCACCAGGCTCACAATAGAAGAACGTACTTTCTATGGTTTTTAAGTCTAAAGGAAGTCTGAAAGTTCGGTGAGTGGTCATTTCTCTTGGAAGTAGAGTACAAGCAATACTTATCTAAGCTATTATAAGAGCTTTTTTTCAATTGATATAAAATAACAAATGAATGTTTTATATAGAAAAGTTTTTCCAGATCCACCAGGACCATCGATAAAAAAAAATTTGTTTTTTTTAATTTTATTATTTCTTGGAAAATTCCACGTTGATCATGACTGAGTTGTATAAACATTTCATCGGGATCCTGAGGTAAACTCGATGCCGCATCATCATTTTCATTAGCTATGCAATATTTTCACCACGCAATGCTCCTCGAGGAGGGTTAAGGCGACCTTCTCGCAGCAAAATTGCCTAATTTCCCCCTACCCCCCTCCCAGTACTGTGAGGCCTCCTATCCCTTTCCTTGTCCCTTTCCCAAGTGCTAAGTGCCCATAGTAGTGCCCTTATTAAAAAGGAGCCGGACGTAGAGCACTATAATATAAAAAAAAAAAAAAAATAATNATCCGTGGTAATACAAAACTTTTACTTGATCCATGTGTGTACAAATTTATATTTTTAGCCTACCGGTGTTTGACAATTTATTTAACCTTGAGACCTTTTGCAGCCGATTTCTTTATGACTTATTTATTCAATATTTTATTCATTACGTAAACTGTACTTCGAAAATCTAATTGTAAGCTTTAATTGGAAAATAAAGGTAGATAAGTATTACTTACACAAAACTAATACGGCAATGAAAAATTTTATTTAAAAAAAAATTGATTGTTTAGAAAAAACTTAAAAAACAATCTGTAATATTGTTACTGGTATGGTAGTTAAGTAAACCTTATCAATGAAATATTTTGCAAAGAAAATTCTATGGCTTGATAATAGTGCAAAAGATGGAAGTTCCATAGTTTTACATTTATTTATACAATTATAATAGAACCGTGGTTGTACAGAGTAATTTTTAGACATGTATAATAGTAATATTCCACATTTGTTTATGTAATCTTCCAAATACGATCTTGGGCTATGTAATTTTATATATACTTTTCCAGCAACTCAACTTGTTATTGCGTAACAGCAACTAATATTGTACTTGTACCTAATCAATAATATTAAGCTCAAACCTAACACTGTGTGAAGTGATAGTTTGGAATTTTTTTCAGTGTAAGATTGAGATGAGTAAATAAAATCGTGTGTACCGATTTCTAATTTTAGTCATTGTAATATAGAAATCGGTATCAGATACCCCTTTGCACTTGCGCAATCTGATTATCGTAGTTTTTACAACAGTTTATAATACACACATACGATTTTAATCACCGATACGTTCGATAATATAGCTGGACGTACATCTTGGTAGGATTTAAGTAGAAAATTCACGAGAAATAATTTGTTAGAAAATTTGAATAAATATGAAGTTGGAAAGTTTATCGTTTTTTTTTACTCAGAGACAATAACATTATGAAACTTTTAAAACATAGAAAAGCTTATTTTAGTTATATAACAGATTCAAAAAAAAAAAATAATGTTGACAAAATGAAAGTTATGAATATTCATACCCGCGATTTCACAACGTTTCATAAAAAAAAAAATAAAAAATAAAACAAACGTTACAACCGTTACCAAAATCACTTTTTTGTCAATAAGTTAACACAACCACGCATTAAAAATTCAAATTTTACATAGATGTCCAGTCCAAAAAAAATATGATCCTTTCACCCCCAGCTAAATGTCTGTATGAATACAAATGTGCTGTGATAGACAAATAATGCAATTAAAGTCAAACTTTGTTTTTCAAAAATCTCATATTTCAATGTAGATACATGATATATCTTGTTTTTCTCTTTTTTACGACTTCTTTATTCTGCCTCTGGTCTTTCAATCCCGTTTCAAAAAGCTACTGACTGGTTTTATTTTATTTTATTTTTTTTTAAACTCGTATCGTTCAATGTCACGCGCTAACGAATGATTCCACTCGTTTTAACGTGCTGTGGCCAAACACAATTTGCTCACCCACTGACACTAACAAATATATTTGCTCTGCGGACATAACTTTTGCAAAATGAGTCACCACCAAAGTGAAAGTACATTGATAAAAGCACCCGCACGCATAAGCAACGGAAAGGCTTTCATCACAAATAGTTTCAGCGATTAAAATTCACAATGAGAACAACCACAACAACGCCGATCCGTTGCCGTGTGTGCAATGGCCGTCAAAATCTGTCACTCTCGAATACAACCTTTCAGTACACCTATAACAACACTCAAGAACGTCATATATAAGCGTAAAATTATCCTACGTGACTTACGGTAAAAATCAATGCAACAGCAACAATAAATGTACGTGCTGATTACAAAATTATAATTACCCGCTGTTGGGAGAGGAACACCATCAGGAACTCGGCAATTATTCGTATGAAATGGACGCTAAAGTAGGTAGCAATTGTCAATTAAAAAATCACAACCGCACGTCAATAAACCATCAACGAGCACGACCTGTACTTTGGACGCTCCACCATGTATTATATTATACGTACCCACGAGCCGTGCAGTGCGGGGGCTAATAACCGTAGTCCGCAACTTTTTTTCACAACGGCCCCTCGTAATTACAAAAGAGCAAAATTTACGGCGAAATTTCATCGAACGAAATGAAGCGGCGATGACGACGCACAATCGAAAAATCCAACGCCACTGTGCGCACATATAACCCTTGCGAACGCGTTGCGCAAAAATACTATAGAGTTATTAGCTTTTATCGCTTCTTATCACTCGTGCACGGGTATATAGGTTTGCCCAATCACCGATCAATCACCGGCATGTGCGGGGTTTCGCAATTTTCTCACGTGAAATTACGCTCCAAGTGAATCGCACGCACATGGGCCCACCACCATCGTCCCCCCCGAGAAAGCAGCTTTAAAGAGCCCGAAAATTAAATCTTTTAAATTCTTAACTTGCGCGAAATAACATACAATTACGCGTCGCAAAAGTGCTCCCTGCTAAAATATACCCCGCTGATGTCTGCGATCGATGAGAAGGAGGGAAAAAAAAAAGGACACGGAGGGAAAACGTATACACGCGAGCGCCCTTACGATAATTAAAGCGCCGGGCTAATAATAATAATAATCACGGTCGTCGTCATCATTACCCGAGCATCGCCCGCGAGTTGCGTGTGGATATTTGGCTTGGACGCTCGTGTGTGTGCGTATATACAACTTCTTTTGGGCCGAGCCGGGAATCTTTATAAAACACGGCCAAGTTACGCGTACAAGTTAAGGGGGCGATTTCTCCAGGATAGAGTATGTGGGCCCGTTACGAGGAGAGAAGGCCGCATAATGCGAGGAAATTGAGGGAAGGGCGGAGTGAGTGACGAAAATCGAGATGATGCTGCGATTCGCGGGAGCGCGCGCTCGTGTGTGTGTGTGTGTATGTACGTGTCTCGTTATAAAGTGCCGATCGCGAAGAGCAGAGGGAGAGAGAAAAAAAAGAGAGCGTGTGCAGTCTTCGAGGACGTTAATTTCCCGAGTGAGAGGAGCGCGCAATGCTCGTTTTATTCGAGAGCTTTCGGATGTGTGTGTGTTTTTTGTCCGACGCTACCGTTTGGACGCAATTAGCGATCGTTCGCTCGTGTATATGATGGAAAATCGGTTCGAGAGATCGAGGAGGTGTACAATTGGATGTGTGACAATCGAATGAGGGAGACAAAGTTCTTTCAAAGATAAAAATTGAAAAATATCACTTTCAGGACGATACGTTTATGCGAATCGTGTAAACGTGGATACGAAAATCCGCAACGATAAATAATCATCCGTACGTGGACGATCTCGAGTCATATTTTAATGATAAACGCGTGTTTGTGCAATAAAAACGTTGACAGGTATATGTGTACCTATACTTTTGTGGGCGATAATAAAAACGAATTGCTCGTCCTTCGGGCACGTGTGAGCGAGGGCCTTGTGAAATTGATACGCGTTTGTTCCTCGTCGTAAATACATTTCTCATGTGTAATAATTTTTACTCGTAAAACGAAAGCGCAGCTCCAAATTGCGTATTATGGTATAGTCCTTGTTTGGGCCCGATGTAACCCGAGCTTATAATTTCGTTCGCGGTGCAAACCGCATCGATACGTTGTAACGGAGATACGTGCTTGTGCGGACTCTCGTGAGGGAAATGGGAACAAAAGATCACGATCTGAACGCAACAGAAAGTTAATGACACCCACGACAATCGCAACGCACATGTATGAACCGAAAACATAGTGCAAATTAAATTTTATGAATTAAATTACCCGTTGTACTAATGGTGTGGTACTTAATAATTTAGAAAATCATTGTGTTATCCTGCCAAAGATGTGTTAACCATCAGCAAAGCCTTTGGGTGAGAGCTTGACTTGCAGAGTAAACGCCCAATTTCGAGTGTTTGATTCCTGCCGTTAAAGTAACATGAAGGAGGTCTGTGACGAGTTCATGGGTATACCACGTCACAGCATAAAAACTCAAGGGTAGCTTAGTCTTTATTGCTTGCTTATATTATATGCTTCTCGATCATTTTGTGGCTACTATAACGAGGTGTACACGTACACAAAAGTGAATTAAGGTACACTCCCCGCGAAAATCACATCAAATTTTATTAATATTTAAAGAAAGATGCAAGATCCCTGGGTGTTGCATCAATAAAAAATAATTGAAAATCCTATTCTTGTTCTGGCGCACGAGTACATACACCGTAAAATTTTCCTTTCGATCGGCAATAACGCGGCAGTAAACGTACCAGGCTGGATTTCTCCCGTAAAAGAGCTTCCATCCACGCCCTCCTTCAACGAAACCGAAATTCTGCACTCCCATCGGGTCACACACGCACTGTAAACCCATACCCAACTTCATATGCTAATATTGCCCACAGAAGGGAACTGATATTCCTCGGCCTCTCTCGCAGTGTGTCGTAAGAGGAAAAAAAACCGATTATCTCCGAATAGCCTCGATCATTCATTCAAATTCGCCAGATTTTCAACGGCCCGCGAATGGATGCATTTTCCAGCGTCCAAGAAAACCGTCGTGCACACCCATTTACACTCTTGCCAAGCTGTATTAAATAAAAAGCCTCGGATAAATAACGCGCGTACGGAAATTTTTCATAACTTTCTACACGTGTGCATGTAGGTACTTTCTTTCGACTCTCTTTCGGTGGTGCAGAGGCATTTTATTGTCTTTCCCGCGCTTTTTCCCAAACAATGTGTTATACCCTTATCTAATCTCGGGAGAGAGAGAAAAACGCTCGATCCCGCCTGTATATGTATACGTAGGAAGTGAAAATAAAATATTAGGTATACGTATAGTGGTTGTGCGCGTTCGTAAGAATCCTTTGAGTTTGAAAATAGAGACGTCAGGTGCGTTGGGCTTCGTACAAAATATACACCTGTCGTTCCGTTTCGCGTGTCTCTGGATACAGATATGCATCTCCTTCGCATGTAGGTACACACATACAGAGATCGGTATGTGTACTTGTGCAAAAGAGAGCAGCTGCGGAACAGCTGTTTGTCGGATCGACGTGGTTTTATTATTTTTAATAACCCCAAGTAATAGCAATTCGTGACCCCTGCGTCGAGTGCCTCGATCCCGAAACGATGAAAACAAACAAAACAAAAAAAATCGGTTCACGCGATCTCGTTCAGAAGGGCGTTTGCCCGTGATCCACCGATCGATCGGATCTCATGCCGATCACCTTCGGAAGAAGTTCGCCTTCCAAAAAAGAGAAGAAGAAAAAAAAGAGATCAGGCGATCGGTAAGTACACACTCCGCACGGGAGCTCGGATGGGTATCGGACGGACGCGCCGGTAAAGAGAGGGCAAAGAAAGAAAGAAAGAAAAAAAAAAACCCAGCTGTTGGCACTACCAAGGCGAGGAGGAGGAGGAGGAGATGATGTAGTCGGGCAGGTAGACAGAAGAGAGTACAGCGGCAGCGGCGGTGCTTCGGGTGACTCTGGTGGTGGCCGATGTGCCACACGTTGGTGGTAGAAAGGACGCTCGGCGTATACCTAGCCCGAGCGCGCTGCGCTGAAGATCTTCTCTCTCGCTCGCTCATCCAGAGCTGCACTCGCGATTGGCCAGGGGGTTAGCGTGGGATCGGTATAAGCGCCTCTTATAGAGCCCGCTTCATCGCGCTCGCGTGCCAATTGTAAGTGCGCGCGCGGCATCGCGATCTCCGATACCTCGCACCGACGCATGTGTATACACTTGCTTGACGATAAGGTTCATTTTTTTTTTTTTTGGGCTTTGGAATATTTGTTTTTTTGTTTTAGTGACCAAGTGCGGGTGTGCGTATTTGTGCGTGTCTATCTGTGTGCTCGTGTTTACTTGCAGGTGTGTCTTTGTGTGTCTCTCTGGTCTGCCCCACCTCGGGAGCAGCGGGAGCTCGTCAATTCGAGGAAGGGAGGCGCACGCGTTTGTCTTTTGGATCCGGCGGGACGATCGGTGTTGGAAGCTCGGCTCTTCAGTCTATATGTGACTTGGCCATGAAGCGGATCGCGCTCATTTGGTGCCTCGTAGTGCTCCTCGGCACGACTGGGGCTTACCGGGTGCACGAAGATGAACCCAAGGAGGTGAGTTGAACGCCGATTTCTCCCCTTCTGATGATGCTGTGGGTTTTTTCCTTTTTTTTGTGGTGTCAAAAAAGTGATTCTTCCTCTCTCTTTGGGCCCTTTTTTTTCTGGTGTGACGAGTAGGTGAGTGAAATTAATAATTCGTTGGTGGAATAAAAAAAAAAAATTTCCCGATTTTTAATTAATTTTATAGTGAATTAGTATCAAAAAGGAAAAAAAAATTAAAAAACTGGTACACTTGAGCAGTTTTGTGCGTTTATTTGGTGTCTCTGCAGTCTGGCGACTTCAATGCTACACAGGTTCGCCTCGGCTGAAAGACGATAGCGGATAGCCTCGACGCGGAGTGTGTTTATTGAGTCGAGCCTTGGCGTTCGCGTGCGGAAACAAGGTTTTTTTTGTCTTCACGCTCTTGCGCTTCCAGACGGCAGTAGTGCTCTTTTTATGCCTATTTTTTTTTCTTTCTGCATATACGTGTGTATCTTTTTTGTGTTTTTACTATCCGATACGACAAACAAAAAATTTATTGACAGAAAAAATAATGAGTCGACTCGCTGGTGTTTTTCCTGGTTTTATTGGAAACTTAAGATCTACCGATTTGCGATTTTTGATCGGTTTAATCGGTTGCCAGTGTACTTGTAAAACACCACAAACGATCGATGCTTCGCTTATGTAACATCGATCCTCCAGAAATATATCTAACGATGCCAAGGCACTCGCATACAAACTACGCTATATTACAAAGAATACAAAAAAAGATCAGACAGTCTGACGCCGGAGGATTGCAGGCATCAAAGTAAATCAGTATTTTTTTCTTCTTTTTTTCGTGCATTTGCTCAATCGTCCTGCTGCAGCGATGCGCATTCCGCGATGTTAAGAAACCGCATCTCCACCGCAGTGGTTAACAAGGACGTGTCTCGCATGTATACAAATTGAAATAAGTATTTTTTTTTTCCTTTCCTTTATAATGTGCATATTCTCGCGACACTGGAGAACAGGAAAAAGAAAGAAAAAGGAACTCGATTACGCAAATAACAAACTGGAGTTGTTTTCGAGACGCAGCCCCTGAAAACAGGACTAATTGGGAACGCAGGAAGGAATCCGATTATCATCGTTTTCTTTTTTTTCTTTTTTTTTCCCTTCATTTTCCACCAACGAAAGGTTAAGGCTTCGCTGCCGCGTCGAAAGGTACAGGTGCAGTAATTAAGACACGGAGGCCGGGCACGATTGTTTTTGTTGGTCGTGCACGCGTTGTATGGTCGGGTGCGTGCAAATTACAAGTGCGAAAGAAATAAACGCGCTATCGAGCAATTTAATTGTATTTTTCTCCATATTACATACATACAAATAGTTAGCTTATATTGTACCCCTTTGAACATATTGCTAATTTTTCGCTTCCGGAAGCGGTTAATGCGGGATATTAAGTATTACAACAACACACGGTAATAATTTGAAAAATCTCGTAATACCATTATCGAGTCGAAAATGCACTTGCATCTCGCGAGGCTCCGTATAATGAAACTTCCGCAAAACTTCAATCCCAAACGCGGTAATGAAGCCACTATTTTTTTCGACAACCCATTCACTGCAGTCTGCAAAGTGCATCAAACATGCCAAAACAATGTAGGCCCAATTATCACACTTGGACGCGTGACGTTACGTAATGGCCCCCTCAAAAAAAGTCCAGTCATCTCAATAACAAAAAAGCTCTTGGTCCAGCGCTAGTTTTTCTTATCGTTATACCTCTAAAAGTCAGATTGAGGACGAAATCGAGCTCTTCCACCTTACTTCTAATCTCGCGACCCCAATTTCTCGCTCGATTGCTCCTACACCTCTTCTCGCGTGTACATACATTACACTCTGTTGGCGGCGAAAAAAAAAAAACAATCGATACATCTCTCTCGTAGATCGTGTGTCTCTTGTTGCGCAACGACGAAATTGCTCCCGTGTATGTGTACAAGCAGAGAAATAACGCATTTTTACCGATTACCCTCCTCAACCGCGATTGGGCATGTAACCATTGTAGAAAGTCAGACAGATCTAATTGAAAAGCATGTTACCAACGGGGGGGGGGTAGGCTTTATGTATGCTAATGCAAGATTATTTTTCCCGAGCGGCACCTCATCGGAAGCTGCAGAAATGAGACTCGTTGACCTTCCCCATTTATCAATGGTCATATATACATTGGTGTTTCTCGTGATTAGTATACACATTCATTTGTAAGTCAATGGACCGATCGCTCATCCGGGATTGACAACAGCGGGGAGTTCGCTGCTCCAGCCGTTGGAAAACATTCAAAGAAGTGCTCTTAACGTTCGTCTTGTGAAGGTAACTTTGAGCAGATGCGATGATTTACGTCGCAAACGCCTCGTTTGTCAACTGAGTTTGCATCCGGTGTGCCGCATTTAACCAAGCACTGCTTGTGGGAGAGCCTTGCGCAAGGAGGCGATAACTCTGCGCGCTGCTTTTCCAGGGGAGGGATGAAAAGTGCCTAATTAGCAACGACAGCGTTGGCTGGAGTGATACATCAGCCATTTGCACAAGAGGAGGGTCATAATCATCACTGGGCGCGTTATATGCGTTAATTGGGACTTTTACTCGTGATTGTCGTGAAATTTGTTCCGATCTCTCGTGTACACGATCCGATAGGGAAGTTACATTGTTATTTCGGTGATTTATGCACAATGGGGTGGACCCAACGGACTCAGGACCTTCCCCGGTGACACCGAATAACGATCGAATCGACACGGTGTCACGTGGTCCTTTGTTTCTTCTTTTCTTTCCAGCCCAAAGGGGCACTCTGAAAAACAAGGAGGAGGATCGGTTTCGACCTCCGCGTAAGTCACGAGCGCGAAAGACGCGTGTATCACTTCCACGACGAGGAACACAAAAAGTGAATTAAAAAAAAAAAAAATAAATAAATAAAATTGTCCCCCCGCGATCCAGCGAGGAAGATTAAAAAGGGGGCGACCCGTGCTAAAAGGAGAAGTGAGAAAGTGTGCGCCTTGTATCTCTCGCGCGCTCCGTGGCCTGGATATATATATATATATGTGTGTGTGTGGGCATTGAAAGTAGATATGTGTACTTACTTACGAGCATTAAGTGTATACGTATAAAATACACGTCGGCCGTCGAAGAGATCGAAAGTGACCGGACGCCCCGGAGTGCCTCTGCCGGTTGTCTCGTGGTCCTCTTTCGCTCGCTCGCTGTGGCTGTATAAAAAGACAAGCCGTGCCCGCGTTTCAGGTAAGTTTGCTCGATCCAGTGGATCCAGAATTCATGTATCCACGTGTCTATGTACGAGACTCGCGTGTTCTCACCCACTCGTTAATGGGTATATATGATATACCGAGTGATTGATGGATCTATGGAATTGTGGATCCAATTGGTTCTGTTCTGCTCCTATTGTGGCACGTGGTAAACACGTGAGCAAACAAACGGACAAAATTAATTATCTAATTCCTAATGGTTACGTGGCAGGTGGATGGTCAAGTCATCAAAAAGTTTCATCTCTCGATGCTACGTCGATTACCTATGTAGCTAATGACCCTCACGAGTCATTGCTTTTTTTACACGCTTTTCTATACAGTTGGTGAAAAAAAAAAAAAAAAAGAGTCGGGCTACTGTTAGGCGAGGCAATCGCTCATGTCAAATTTTGAAGTGTCTGTACGACATTCGTTGGGTATGGTTATCTCATGTATAGCTTTGCTGTGAAGTTACATTTTTTTTACATTCATCATATTGCAGAATAACGATGTGTTGAGCGTGTATGCAATTTTACGATTTGTTGGTGATTAATTTTTTTTAAATGCTCCGAATAGAAGTAAGATTTTATTGTTAATGCATTTTTTCATTGTTTGAGGGTGCTCGTAATTATAGCACATTCGAAGCCCAGGATCCCCTAATTAAAAAGAACTTGCACCGATAGTATGAAAAAAAAAAGATCGAGGAAGCGTATCTTTCGAATGTTTAAGGAGACTCTTTTTTCTCAATTAACGATATCAGCTGTACACAACCACCGAAGAGTATAATCAAGTCCCCGATTCCAAGGCAAACAAAAGTTGAAACTTCATTTGGGTATATTAATTGGGAAATAATCAACCGGTAAAACTCGTTTTCACAATGACGTCCTCAACATCGTGCAAACCGAGAGGGTGTTTGTTATATATGTTTTTTTTTCGCGTGTTCCCTCTATAACCGATCCATTTCACGCTCGGCCAATTACAATCTGTTCCCGGCACGTTTTGCCCGGTAAACGCTCCCAAACCTAACGAGGACCCCACGAAACAAAGGTGCAACAGCAATCGGCCGCCCTTGCGATTACCGAGCACCACTTTGCCGGTGAAAACCTCCTATCGCCCGAGAGAGATCTAGCGCGCGTATCGACCTCCGACCAACTCTCCACTCGACAAATCGTCGATCGAAAAATGCCCAACCGATTTTTAAGAGCCACTCGTGCGTGCGCGAAGGGAGAAAGCGAGAGTATAAAAAACGCGCGACGCCTCCCGCGATATATCTCCGTTTTAAGTACACTCGCGGAGCCCCCCCCCCCTTTTTTTTTCTCTTGGAAGCCGGTATTCCGTCATACGCGTATCTCAAACGTTGAATTTATCACCAAACCCAGTGATTATCCTCCTTTTTTTTTGGGAAATTATCATTTTTTTTTTTTCGTTTCGTTTTGCCGTTGCTCGACGTGTCGAAAATCGCGCCGCTCCTACCACACAACAATGGACGTATTTTTTTTTTTTTATCTGGCGATTCTTTTTACATAATTAGCCAGGGGGGGGGGGGCATTGTTGGCGCTCGTATTATTTTATATACATGTACACGCAGTTGCGTCACAGCTTAACGATTCGGGAGATGTGTGTACGCGAGAGTGCGGAACGCTAAAAATGAGGAAGGGACCACAATGCTTAATAAATTTGATTACGCGATTGTGATGAAGATATTGGAGCTTCGGCGAGAAGGCGTGACGGCGTATCGGGCAAAAAAAAAAAAAAAAAATTACGAAACCTTTCACCTCACGCTCCGAGTTTCGGAAATATCGCAATAACGCCCCGTGTGATATTATGAAGCGCTGAAATTTTGAATTCAAAAGGAAAAACCCGCGAAAAATCTCGCGACTTGCGCAACGCGGATGTGCTATGTTCTACGACTAATGTATGCGTTTTAGACGCAAAGGGGTTAATTTAGCTCGTCCATTATATTGATTTCGGCTAATTGACGCTGTAATTGCCGGTTTCGGAGGCGAGTCGGATGAAAAATCCTATTATTACACGGCTCGGGAATGGAAGGGCTGCTTTATCAATTAAGCGCTCATTGTGCGTTGGAATTAATATCCGTAATTTGAGGGGGTCATTAACGTATACCGCACGAAAATCTCGAGGCGCGTTGATTTAAATAACATTGCGAGACGCACACCTTCCATATATATATCTGCAGTGAACGGATCGTGTGGTTAATTATTTATCCCGATACCGTCCTTCCGGGCGCGCCAATTAAGAATATTAAAAATTAACCGGTGCGCGGTGAGGGACGCTAATTGGTTGCCGGGGTTCTTGTCCAAGTGACGTCTCGGGAGGTTAAATTGAAGAATCAATCACTCGGTCGGGTACGCGTGTCACACTTGTATATATACGTGTACAGCAGATACACGGGGAAACGTTAAAAAAACACGCGTGGCTCGTGATTTCATTGTGAAAGTTATGAATTATTTAGGGGCAATCTTTTTTTTTTTTTTCCTTCGTTTTGTTTTGTTTCCTACCCCTTGCGTCATTCAGTGCATCGGGTGCTCGAGGTGTTTCGACCAACAAAAGTATGAGTTTGACAACACAATGCATTATTTATTCGACTGTTTTCGGTTTCCGAAATCTTTTCTTTTTTTTCTCTCTTTTTTCATGTGGTATCAGGTCGGAAAAGTGGAAGTTAATCAAAAGGCTCGTTACACGTCCGAGTGTATTTTTCACCACCCGGCCGCGTACAATAACGAGAATGTTTTTCGTTGTTACGTAACGGGGGTACTGCTTGGCTTCAAAAATTTATCATCCAAGCGTTTGGCGGATCGCATTGATTTATGCAATTCTCGTACAATCGGCTTCATTCGATGGTTTATGGTTTGCTGGCTCTATTATAAAGTACAATCCATGTACACGCGGTACTGATAAGTGTTTTTTCGCGATATTGAATACTTTGGCAGAACAGTTATTTAATAGACTCTTAAGCATATGTAGTAAAAAAAATCAATTTCGGAAAATAAAGTGTATTTTTTTTTTAGTAAAAAAATTTTTTTGTGAAGACCAACTTTTTCTCTGTTATAAAAGTTCATTGCAAAGTATTAATGTACTTTTAAAATTTTTTTTTCTTTCACATTGTTCTCGTGTTGTAGTAATTACGAAAAAAAAATTTTCGACTCAACTACACTTGGTATTAAATTTTTGTAAAATAAACTAATTTCCAAAAAAATTGAAAAAGTATCGGTTCCCAAGTCTGAGCATCAGAAAATACTTTTTAATTCTTATATCTTACACGATAAGATGAGTATCCCGTTAGGGAACATAAAATATTACTCGACGTACTCATTGTATTGAAGAACAAAAGTCTCGCGTCAGAGACAAACAAATTCATGGCGAATTTGCAAATCAACCCCGAACGTCACCCCCCCCCCCCACCCTCTTTCCCCTCGACCACACCGACATTATTTTTTTAAGCCGACATAATTCCCGGAGGGCTTGCATAATCGCTCGAAAAAAATTTTCAGCCTCCGATATGCATCTGAGCGCACCGATCTGCATAGATCCGAGCACCGATAAGTCCACGGACACCCAAGGCCCGTACATACATGTGGGAGGGGGGGGGGATTAAAAAAATTATCGCCGCTCGAAAAACACGCCCAACCTCCTCTCCGCTTTCAAAACAACGCGCTTACACATGACCGCGTCTTTATCAACGATGATTAATCATAAAAGTGAAAAGGCGACTACGCTAACACTCGAGTCCTTGTACCGAAGACAAAGGAACAAAAACAAAAAGATTACAAGGAAGCAGCTTCGATCAAACTTTTTTTTTCCCCCCGACCCGCGGAAACGACCGCTTGCAAAAAAAAAAACCTTCCATGTCTACTTTATTTTTTTTTCCACCACACCTATACGCCACAACTCCCCTACGACACGCCCGAGAAAAACCTGATGCTTATATACACGGCATCGCGTACATAGGAGCGGCGTCGCGTCCTCATATACACACATCGTACGTGTATACATTCGGAGAGACGACGGGAGTAAAGACCTTGCGGTCGCTTTCGTTTTCTTCTTCTCCGCGCTCGTATAGACTCGCAATTAATGTCCCATCCTCCGCGCCGTACATGTACCTCCCCCGTGCGGAAAGAAGCCCGCGGATGGCAAATCGGCCGGGAGAGACGCGTATACACCTTTTCGATGCGCTTTCGCAAGGGCACCACGTGTACACGTACAACGAGTGATGCAGTACTTATATACCTGCACTTTATACTCTGCAACGAAAAATATATACATATAAATGCTCTCCGGCCGAATTACGTGTACGTATACGTGCACCAAGCCAAGGACCCCTCGCCAACGAGCTGCGTATATACGATTATTGCCCAATCCCTTGTTGGGCCCGGGCTAGGATGAATTTAAGTCTCGGTTGCGCTTCGCTGGGCGTCGTCGCATATCATACATGCACACAGTTACTCGGGCGCGCATCGCGTAACATTTATCATCGCGAGCCGTTCGTACATATCTCGTACGACTATCCTTTATTTTTTTTTTTTTTCTTTTATTCTCGCAAGGTGTGGCGATGTATTATCTCTTCCTCTGTAGCACTTCTCACGCGGTTTCTGGGCCAAGTTCGGCAGTGTAGTGCATTGTCGTTTTACAATAATGACGGTGAAAAAAAGTAACGATGTGCCCCACGTTATTTACCCACGATGTGGTACAATTATACAACAAACAACAACGCCCACTCCTACCTTTCCTTTTCTCTTTAATAGGTCGGCACGCACGTGTACGTATATATATATATATATATATATATATATATATATATATATATATATATATATATGTGTGTGTGTGTGTATGTGTGTGTGTGTGTATATAATGGGTATGCACACGTGCGAGGAATCGTTAATTCCTCCCGGCTCCTTTTTTATTCGGCGCCCGGCCCCGCGCTCTCACTTTGCTCGCTTTTTTAATGATCGAGTTCCCCTCGAGTGTACTATATAGTGGGCCCGAAAAGTATGCAGGGCTTTCTTTTTTTTTTTTCTCTCTTCTTCCTTTACCTCCCTTTCCCGTCCCGTCGATACGTGTATGTATCCTCGCTCTGCTCGAAATATCCGTATGTACGCGGTTTTCGGAGCGCCGGGTTTATCTTTGCCCTCCGGACCGTACAGTTTTTGTTTCGGAGGGAAACTTATGATTATCCGGAGCAGTGTTACACCGAGCGGGTAATTAAGCCGCATAGGGTTTTTTTTTTTTTTTTTTATACAAGTGGAATATTGCGAAAGAGTCGCGCACTCGTTTGCCAGTGGAGCCGTGAGTATAAATATGTCACACACGTATATACATACATATATAAATAAATAATACATGGTGTTATGGCATCGGCGACGCTTTCGAGGACGCGATTCATTTGTCATTGTCCGATCGAGCGGGCGCGCAAGGACGCGAGCTTCCCGCGCTCTTGATGACGGGGACGTGACTTTGTTATCCGCTCTTGCGTTTAAAACAAATTGTCTCTCTTGGACGAAATTTTCAGGCCGGCGTATCGGGAACTCGCGCATCGCGAAATGTGAAAGCGCCGGTGGTGGTATTATCGAAAAAAATCGAGCGCGGACAGGTGACGTCCTTTCACGGGAGGATGCTACGGACAAAAGAGCGAGGTGGTCTGGTTGCGAGTGCACACACGCGTCGGAAATGGGGATCGGATGGTGGCTGATTGGTCGTCACGATGGGATATGCGACGCGTTTCAAAACAACGAGCGTAGAGCTCGCCGTGCATTTGACTTGGCCTATACATGGGCTTGGGCTAACCGCTCGGGTGGATCTGCACGCGCGCTTCTCTCGGCCGCTGTAAATGGGCACGCTTTGATGGGTGTAGAAGTACATTAGGCTTTTTTTTCTTTTTTTTTTTTTCTTTTTATAGCTTCGCTTTGCTAAATCCAAAAAATCTAGATTGAACTTTCCTTTGAGAGAAAAGCATCGAGAATTTGCAGGAAAAATCCGAATAGATTTTTACCAAAGAATAATAAATACATTTCGTTATTGTTCAGGGTTATACAATTGATTGAAAGTGAAAATTTTTCCGCAAAAGGGGCGCAGTATACACGCTCTGACGGAGAAAAATTGAATCAATGGTTATTGTGTCGGCCTGACAATGATTTTTCTTTCCAGTTTCTTCGCACGGCTAGACAGATCATAAACGTTAAGAGACAATTAAATGTTTATACACATATGCACCAAACGGCACTCGTAAATATCGCTCCGATCGATTGCTCGAAATTAGTACGAAACTCGCCCCAATCATAAGCGAACCGATTTTCATAACTTTATTGACAATTTGCAGCGCAACAACGAAAACGATGTTACGCCTTTTCCAAGTACGCGTACGCGAAAAATTACACACTCCGCGCGGTCTAATGCCACCCGGAGAGCAATATCAGCGCGGAGCCTCATTATCGCCCCAGAACAAGGGAACACGGACATTATGATGTATAGGTATATGGCGGGTCTTTTATAATATACTACTCTGATGATACAATTTTGAGATCGTGCAGCTCCACGGGGAGAGAGAAAGCGTTGCGTATACACAAGATACGATTTTCCAAAGAAAATGACCATCCATAAGGCCCGTAATTGCGCGTATCCACGAGTACCAAGGCGTATAGAAGTTTCGGTCTCGTTCTGTCGTTGTGCAACACCTGGACCCGCGCCAAAGGATATATATTCTTACGTGCATCGTTTCTAAAATCACCTATCTCACAACCGGAGGTAATTAACGTGGTACGACACGGGCTCACCCTTTTCATCGCTCCGCTATACACGGAAGCTGCACTCGGCGCCTCACCCACGCCCGTCTATGGGCATCCAAAGTGACCAGGCATGAAAATAATACAGCGAGCCGTCATTATATTATAAATGGGTGCAACAATGAGCCGTCAGCGTCATCATCGAGGGTATACAAGTAGGGTATACACTATCTTTTTTTTTTTTTTTTTTCGTCGGTAGCCTTTCCTCGTAATTAAGTTAGCATCGACGTGCGTCACTTTTTAAAATCAAACCGATGCGTGTGTGTACATGTATATAGGTATAGGAGCACACGCGTCAAACTTAACTTTTGCAGTGTCACTCAGCAGCTGCCAATGCCTCATTACTGTACCATTTATAGATTTATATCGCTGCCTTTTTTCCCCCCCTCTCTCTCGACTCCTGCCGCTGTAAAAACGCGAAGCTCTTCTCGTACGCGGCGCGCGCACGTCTCTATATATACTTTGTAGATGTTTTATTAACGTCACCGACTGCTGTGACGTGCACCTCGAACGGAGAAAAATTAATGCCGATCGGCGTATCGGCGGGCCCCGATCGGATGAGAAATTCATCGCGTCCTTACCTTCGGGATACGGAGGGAAGAAAGGAGAAAAAAAAAAAAAGGGTACAGCCGAGCGAGCGAGTCTCGACATTGGTCATTATTACACCGCGAGCCAAGTGATTTTGATGAATTACCGTCGGTTGAAACAGTGAAGACTGTACGGACTCGTGTCCTTTGGTTAAAAGCTTTTGCTCAAAATGGCATTAATTTTGACCTAGTTGTGTATGGTCGCTCACAAAATGGGGATGTATATGTGTGTATACATTGATTTTGTAATACGTCGTATGATGCCGTATTTACAGTCGTAACGATCTAGTGGTACAAGGCTCGGGTGCATTTTTATGGCCGCGCGTCTTCGTGCCTTTGACGATTCGTCGACGAAAAATTTAGGAGCGTAAGTAAATCTTCACTTAATTAGTTTTAATTGTTTCGCGGGTACGGAGTCGACGTGAAAATTGCCATTTGCAACTCGTTGTCTAAACGCAGGTTCGGCTGTAGGGTCATAAATAGAAATGATTGCTCGCTGGTTACCAGCTATTACCGAATAATTTTCGCTATACATTAACCTTTTGCTTCGAGTTGAAATATCGTTTCGCGTCTCCAGGATTTCGTTGGACAAAACAATGGGATGATCAAAAAATTAAAGCTTCTTTACCTTTTTCAAGTGATCATGTATCACACAACACCTGCTGAATAATGTCTAATGTTTCAGACGAGGGTAAAATAACTTTGGGCATTAAAAAACATTAATCGAAAATATAAGAAAATTGTCGGCTGTTATTATACTACCTCAAAGTTAATTTTCCCTGGCAGTGCGTAAGAATCCCATTGCAACATCGTAACATCTTACTCGAGGGAGAGAGCAATTTTCGATGATTTATTTTCTAGTTGCTGTAGTCTTGAAAAAATTTAAATTCATTTTAATAATTTTTAAGATAAAGAAAGTTCCGTACGATCTTACGTAACTCCAAGTCGTGGTTGGGTGTCGGAGGGGGGACGAACATGATAAATGGCACAAAGGCACGTGAGTGAAAAAAAAAGTTGTTGAGATTAATTGAGCTATAAAAAAGCAACCTATAAGTTAATTTTACACACGTGCAGGAGATGATGAAAGTATTCCAATTGTTATAGCCCAGAGACAAGGTCGTAATGCTCGAACTTTTTTTTTTTTTCTAGATTGACAGACGGTGAAATTAATATCAATTTTTATTCACGATTCGTTACGTTTAAATGCTCGAATTGACATTTTGAAGTGTCCTTTGTGATTAGATCACACTTACATGGCTATTCTGATGGGATTAGCAATGATCCTTTCAAAGATTAGTATCGGATCTACTTTTCTCGAGTCTATATGAAAATGAGTATGCATTTATTGGCAATATGGAACGTGTGTCTATACGGGCAAGAGTATGAAAAAAAAAAAAAAAATTTAAGGTCATACCCATACACGTAGTGATAAAAGTATATTCCTTAAGCGCGGAGATAAATTTTGCACCACTGATTAGTCGTTTGTTATCTATCAAGGGGAAAACAAACATAAAAATTTAACAGCCCACAATCGCAGAAAGCAGCAAGAAAAAAAAAGTTGAAGAATGTATAAAAAACACGCGTGATTTCACATACTCTTGTACACTTTTATATAGACTTGTTATTGTGGAGCATTAAACGTTTTATTTATCATCAAACTGGTTGGGAGTTTGTTCATGCAGGGTAACGTAAACATAAATGGTTGATCGTAATAAATAAAACTTATAATTTATTATTAATACGCGAGTAGAAGTACCTTGTTGAACTATACTCTTTGAACTGGGGCCAGCAGAGTTGAAAATACCCACCCCGAGATGAAAAACCATCACCTAACCCGAGCACCTCTTCTTTGCTCTGTTCGCAGGATGGCGAAACCACCTGCGAAAACTGCCAGCAGACCAGTGCAACGGTAATCGACGGCACTTTCAATGTGAGTATATATTTATACGTAGCGTCGCTCGACACATACAAATTGAAAAAAAGAAAAAAAGAAGAAGAAAAAAAAAGGACGCACTCGACCACGAGCGGGTGGAAAAAAAAAAACTCGTTTCGCGAAGTGCCTTTTACGGGGCCGCCGTCGCCCGCGTGCCTTTTTTTCGGCCTCTATTTTTATTTTACGCGCCCCGTACCCATGATAATTACGTTAATTGCGATAATAAGAAGAGAGGGGCAGGATCCGAAAGCCCGAGAGACGTGTACATACAAATGTGCACGGGCATCGGTCATCTGGGAGCTGCACAAGCAGGTATATGTGCACACACCCCACTCGAAACGAGACGAGAAATCGCGAGGAGGAAAAAAATGCCCTCCCCAAAAGGGAAGCCTACACGACTTATCGGCTTCTCTTGTCCATCCACCGTAAACTATTCATTAACTTTCAAGTCTATTATACATCCCCCCCCCCCCCCCCGCGATGAATTGTCGCTCTTTGATACGCATCACAATTAAAAAACAGATACATAACGCGTACACCGAATGATCGCCGACGGCAAATCGTGATTCGTTCTCATGTATGTGTATCATAAATGTGCCGCAATGGAAAGATGGATTGACACCTGCTGTTATTGATTTCGCCCGTAGAAGCCGAGCAATGAGACCACCTCGGGGCCGGCGCAGGTGGTGTCGCCGAAAAAACCAGGGAAAACCGTTAGCGAGCTCAAGGTAATTGTATGTACCTACAACCGTGTGTCAAGCATCGTGATCCCATCAATCATTTTTTAACTTTTTCCCATTTCATTTTTTAACACCGTGATGATGCCCATTAATCGCATTGGGTTACTTTGGACTCGGGTCCAGCTGCCGGAAAAATCACTGCGTTAAAGCCAAATAAGCTTCGGTCATTTCTTTCGATTGCTCTCCTCCGACGTACAAAGGCCCGAGGATTGAGTCGGGAGTTGATTATTTTGCAAGCTCAGCGGACTTTCTACGCCAAGACTACCTGTTAATGTGTTTCATAATTCTATTTTTTTTTTTTTTTTTTTTCATCCGAGCCTTCCACCCGCTGTTATAAATTGCCGCTTCATCGGCCCAACAATGGGAGACCAGTGTATGTTTATTCAAGAACGCAACTGGGTAGATTTTCCAGCAGCTAGATCTCGACAATCAATAATAATAGCACAACGTGGTTTTGCTCAAATGTCCCGCTGTATGCACTAAATCACCTGCACGTAAAGATCCATCGATGCCTGGCAAGCACGTCAACCGGCGCACAAGAGTGCACCTATATGTATATACATGTGAATTGTGCAGTTTTCCAACCCGAGCACGATAAACCACCGCAGAGGCCCAGCACAGCTTGCTTCCGCATCCGTCAACAGAAATAGCAAATTAAAAAAAAAAAAAAAAAACTTGCTTTTCCCCACAGATCCCCGTGAAGACCAGCGAGGCGAAGGGCAAAGAGACGAAGCTGGCCAGGAAATCCCAGAGGCGCTACGACCAGGAGCCCAAGCTTCGCGAGCAGATCCGCAAGTCCCTGGAGGCCCAGCGGGAGCAGCAGCGCGTCCACCAGCGCCAGCTCCACCGCCGGCAGCTGGAGCTCCTTCAACGGTACAGCAAGAGGCTGCAGCAGCGGGTCCTGGCCGAGCAGCAGGAGCGCAGCTTTTACCGCGACCCTTTCGGCTTCAACGCCATCGCCGAGTGGATAGTCGGGCCTCGAGTGGTCATTATCAGCGGGCACGGGGGTGGCCACGGGGACGGGCACGTCTACCAGTACTACAACAGGGAGAAGCCGTTGCACTTTGGAGGACAGCCGACTCGGCTTCTTCAAGGTAAGTTGCTTTTCGGCGTGTAAGGGGCATATACATAGCGTGTTGCTCCCCGATGACCTTCAGGCTCTTTCTCTTTTTTTCCCTCCTCTTCGCGAGATGCGCGCCGTGTAAGTGTGTATATATATATATACCTTGCATACTGCACATAGCGTGGGATACGAGCGCCTTTGTTCGAGGAGTTATTCGATCCCCGTCGGATGAGTCCTGGAGTATATTATACTGTCCGCGGGAGCGAAGGATGACAATGGTATTAATTGCGAATCAACGAGATCGGCCCTTGAATCGGGCGTTTCTTTATTTCTGGGACACCAGGGGCGTGTGTAAACACTTACTCGCGCGTGGCTTTGTTTCTTCTTTTCAAGCCTTTTTTTTTTCCTTCCTCTCTTTTTTCGCTCGTTTCATCGTGAGAGACTCTTTTGTTGCCGAAGCGCGACGTTTTGTTTTGCCGTCCCGGCCTTGGCCTTTGCTTCTCCACGTTTTTCGGAAGTTTGCTTACTTTGATGAATTAACGATCGTTGTAATTGATGCAAAAAAACAAAAGGAAAAGGCCTTGCGGTGAAAAATAAAACGAGCGCTTGGAAGCAAAAGTGTGCATTGTACGCAAAACGCGAAATGAGAAATCGGAATTGAGCTGCGGTCGAGAAATGAATCTTGGAGCGTTGTCGGTTATTGCCCGGAACGTTGGTTTGAAAGGGGGGCGGTGCTCGGTGACAGACCACGGCATCGTAAGACCACTTTAATGCAAGGAAAAAGAAGAGCGTATGAAAAATAAAGGAGGAAAAACGCGACCTCGTAACACCAGAAGTGCAGCACTCTTTTTTTTTTTTTTTTTTTTTTTTTTTTTTTTTTTTTTTTTTTACTCGCTAAACAAAACGAGTCATCCCCATCAGCCTCTATCTGCACTCACTCTCCCCGGAGTCAATTACGAAGCCTTATCCGAGTTGCGCAACTCGAAAGTCCTTCCGCTTTTGCCGGGGCAAAGGTGACCAGAGTATTGTAATTGATGTGCTATTTTCGTTTGTACCAGCAACGACTCGGCCCTTGGCTTCGACCACGGCGAGCACAGCCACGAAGAGCCGGCAGAGCAAAGTAATTGGCCCGACGCACTTGTACGCGGTGCACGAGGCCGTGGACGAGGGCGCGAATCCCTTCACCTGGCCCAACTGGTTCGGCGTTTTGAGCGTGCGCACGGCGACCTATCCGCTCGAAGACAACAATGGGACCCCGAGGGGCGGTGGCAATTACGCCAAGGCCAGGAAGTACGATCGGATGAGGGAGGACGAGATCGCCAACAACGAGATCGACGCCGAGGGAGACGCCAAGGTTTTCTTTCCTCCCAACTAGATGAGGGTGTGTTCCCCCCCCCCCTCCAGGAGACTCGACGATTTTTCGTTACGTTTACTTGGGATCATGACAATCCTACGCTTTGCGAACGGGAGTGATAATAATGTTGTTGATGTTAATGAAAAACTTGTAATAAATTATGCATAAATGCCTTTCTCGATCGTATCTCGCGAGTCTTTTAATTACGAGTAATTGATACATAGTCATCTTTTATTCAGAGGATCAGCGTTTAATATTACAATGTCGTGATTTTCCGTGGCACGTGGTGTACTATGAAAAGTTTTCTTGCCGGGGACGAAAATTCTTATTAATTACGGAACTGCGCCCCGAGACGTGGGCTATTATTATTCGGTGAGTTTTTAATCAATCGACGGTGATTTTTTTTTTCGGTTGACTCGTCGACGGCCGATTCAAACCTCAATTACTTACGGCTCTGTTATTCCTTCGTAGTTGACTAAGAAAATTATGTAAAATTTCACGCACGATCCTTTTTCTCGATGATTACCATCACAGCGATTTATAAGGCGTATACTTGAATAATGAGGCGAGAAGAAAATGTACATTAGTGTGTTAAAAAAAAAAAAAAAAGAAAGAAACGGTACAGGGACATTATTTTCATTTGCTTGATTTTAAATTTAATGCGTCTCGTTATCGAGAGATAACCAATCCACTTAACTCTGCCCGTGAGGATCGAACAAAGAAAAATCGTCGAGTCCCAACTTTTCGCAAAGGGAGGGTAAAAAGGGAAAAAAAATAAAACAAAATAACGCAGACTGCCATTAAAACTGCCCGTGCTTGTTTTTGCTCGCTCGATGCAAAAAAAAGCTCCAAAATGAAATAAAAAAAAAGACTTGCGACCTTGGTCGACTTTACCGTAAAAAGAGAATCGGAAACCTCGGCCTGGCATCCGCCTACCACTTGCAAAAAAAAAAAAAAAAAAAAAAACTTATAAGCTGATTTTGATACGCGCCTGCTTCTTACTTTACATACACGTATACAATGTTCCCTTCCCTCTGCCTCTGTCGCTCCTTTTTCTTATTTTTCCCTCGGCCTTTACAAAAGCCCGCAGACAACCAACTCCTGTACATTTCACACCTTGTATTATATTGCACGGACACTTATACACGTACACACATGAAAGACGTAGCTTTAAGAGTATACATTATTATTATTACTTAACTATCATGTAAACGTAGGCGTATCTTTTTTTTTTTTTTTTTTATCATTATGAATGTGTGTAAGTAATCAAGTGAGGAGGGATTCTTGCGAAATTTGTTAAGTGTACGCAAAGAGATCGTAAAGATTAGAAAGTACAGGTTTCTTCAAACTTATTGAAAGCTCCTTCAAGTAATAGCTTTATGATCACGATCTTTTAATGTAGGGTAGGATTTTTTTCTGTATAATGAATGTAGTGTTTGTAAATAAATTTCGAACCTTTTTTTTTATTCCTCCACTTCTGAATTGAATTTGGATAATTAAGATTTAAACGATTCGATGAAGATGTAAGTTTTACGGAAAATTGTGTGAGTTTAAAAATTTGTAATGCGTGTGGAAATTTTGATTTACAAATTAAGTATAAAATAAGATTTTCATCGATTCAGAGGAGCAGTGTACGAATAGAGAACTTTTTATGCAATAAGAAAGCAGACAACTGATTTTTACGACTTTGAACGATCATGGCCTTTTAAAGTCGTGAATCGCAGTTTATGTATTTTGTACTAATTTTTTTTTTAATACATTAAATTTCAGTGTCAAAAAAACAGTTGTTTATTTATTTCACCTAAGTATACCTACTTGTCGTAATAACACCTCTTCCATTTTTCATGTGTCACTATTCACCAACATTACTTATACCGATGTTAAAAAAAAAAAAAAGAATAATATATTTATTAGTGGCAATATTACAAAAAAAATATGATTAACAAACCAACAACTGTGTTTTACCTCAAAATTTTTCAGTCCCTGTTGATAATAAAAACACGTGTGCCTAATAATTAATCATTGGAGGTACATGTTTCGTAATTGTCGGGTGAACGGAAAGTAAGACATTTTTATCACTATTTTCCAAGGGTCATGTGAACATTGATCGTACAAACGCAGAGTCAAAAAATCCAAGGACTAAATTAAATCAAACGCACACACGTAGGTATACATGTATACATAAACTCCTTACTTAAAAGCAGCGCGGAGGCGATCGGAGCTTGAAATAAAATTTTAACGAGCAATTAAGCGCGAGTCGAATAGAAAAATCTAATAAATTACCCACGCGCGCGTACGTATACAGAGACGCGCGCAAGAAGGAAGATGAGGCAACCCACAGGCTTTGCTTGAAAAAAAAAAAAAAAAAAAAAAAAAAATCGAAATTTACCAAGAGGCAAGCACATCCACCGATGTTCGATCATCTCGTCTGTCATCCTGCGGTAATTCTACTCATTACCGATCTCCATCGAAAGGGGGGTGGTTTTCTCTCAATTTTTACATAATTCAACCCATTTCCTCGACCACGCATAAATGTATATACGCTCCGTGTGCAATTTTCTTAATATATGTAATACACAAGTTTTCCAGCACCAGAGAGAGAGATGTAGGGGCGGGGGGGGGGGGGAGAGAGAAAGGGCACGTTTCAAAACGCGAAAACAAAAAAAAGGCAATAATTTCGGACGCGAGCGAAATTACGGACCAGACCCTTGGGAGGACGGTATGTTTCGGCATCCCTAACCATCGCTTATTGCATAATTCGTGCCGAATCCGGAGCATCTCTCCGGCTCTCGTGTGTACGTGCGCGAAAATTCATGAGGGAATTACGAGAAAGGTATACACGGGAGTGATGAAATTACAAATGTACACACACGCGCGCTCGCGATTAAGTAACTCGGCGACGCTCATCGTCCTGGTGGGCTCTCGGAGATTAACGTCTGGTCTGGATTCTCCCCCGAGAGAAGGAGAGATCAACGAACCCTCGCGCTGTGCAATGGATGTACGTTTTTTTGCAAAAAAAAAACAAATACAAAAAAAAATACTCGAGTACACAAATTGAGAAAGATTCGCGGGATAATTGATATGACGGGGCAGAGAGAGAGAGAGAGAGCCTGCAGGTGTGTGGTGCGCGGTTAATTTAATTTGGTTAGATAACTGGCAATTTGCTTTTCGATTCGATAAGATCTTGGGACTGGGCCTTTGCGGTAGTGGAGCGTTGTATTATTGTTTGATTCCTCCGCTTTTACATTTTAGCCCATCAACCGAGGGAAATTGTTAGGATTTTTTCTTTTCCATTTGGAGAGTATAAGAAATCAAATTACGTCTTTAGGCTAATATAAGAGTATTATAAGCGCATTAGTGATCCATTATGAGGTTATTCTATCTTCATTAGATATTATATATACCTACACAATCTTTATGAAAGAAAATTAATGAGTGATTTATTTTGCAATGTAAGCTAAAAGACTTCCGTAAGTGAATGATGTCTTACACTTAATGGTGGATATAAAAAGTAACAAACAATGTGGTATGAAAACAACAAAAATTGTATCCATTCGGAGTAGCCTGTGTAGTACGTGTACAAAGTATCAAAGGGAAGGATCTAAATTTCTTAATATTCCTAGTATAAGCCTCGGAGACTGGGGCAATTGGGTGGTTGTGTCTACACGTTTGTAGACGGTCGCGGTAAAAAATATTGATAACCCGATAGGGACCCCCGATGGATGAAGATTGGAGGAAGGAAAAATCGTCCGTTTGTACCGGTACTCGTTTCGTTACTCGCGGGCACTCCGAGAGATCGGCTCCCAATAAAGTGGGTCACGCGATGCAGGCATCTTTTGTTTTCCCCAGCTACGCGGTAATAAATCTCGATCGGTCGTTTAGATGTACAGCTAGAGAGAAAAAGCGGGGAATTTTGCGCGTCGAGTCTATTAAATTGCGTAAATTCGCGGTGATGGGTACGACCATTTTATCTATTTTTGCAAACGTACTTGCCACCGCGAAAAATTCAGCGCGCGACAATGCTTTCTCCGACTCGCGAGCGAGGAAGCAAGGACTCGCTCGTAAAAATTAAGCTGGAAAATTCCTTCGATCATATTACTCACCGTATACTTACGTAGTGAGTGGTTATTTGCCACTGACGCACACGTGGTACGGGGCGGGGGGACTAATTAATTAATTGTCTTCTTTTATTGCAGCTGTCGTGCAAAATGTGGTGCGAAATGAAGTTCTGTTTTTACACGTACGTATATAAATTCACATCCTCGGAAGCAATACATTTATACCCCTGTGGGTATAAATTTGTTCCACGTAGCGAAACTAACTTTCTTGGTGATACGTACATTGTTTTTATTTTCGTTGAAAGCAATTCTTCCTTCGTGGTGAATTTTTTTTTTTTTTTTTTTGCAAAGCAATTTAACGTGATTTTTCCGATCGTATAACTCAATTTGAGGCCATTAACTCGATAGCACAAGAATAGCAGGGTCGGAAGAAAAAAAATGATGATTAAAAAAAAACTAAAACAAAACAATAGTTTCAAAAGAGATTTTTGTCTCGATCACCGCCAGCAGGAGCAGGTACTACACCTACGTAATACCGGAAAATATTGCGCATGCAAATGGAAGCGCGGTGAGCTCCTCTTGGGTGAAAAAATAATCCCGGCGATGGAGATAAAAAGTTTGAAAAGGCATGCCAAGTGTATCGATGGCAGAACAATGGGGAATAAAGATACGCGGGACGCGTAGCGCGGAGGTGAGCGCAACAAAGCCCCGTGGTGTGCTCGCGGAAAAATCGGCAACGAAGGGGAACGCGAGAGATGCATCTCTGCGCGCGCGTGTGTGGGGTACAAAAAAAGCGCTCGGAGCCGAGGTATAATGTAATTGCACATCGGAAATTTCGATCGGTGATGGTAATGCGTCTCTCGCGCGGCGCACAATAAAATGCGCGAGAGTGAGTAAGCAGCCGATCCGCCGATCGATCAATCAGCCGTACCGGGAGCTTTGTTTTTTTTTTTACGCGTTACTTTATTCTTGTACTGTTTGGTTTTTTTTTTTTTTTTTTTTTTTACTTTCCACGAATGAAANTTTTTTTTTTTTTTTTTTTTTTTTTTTTTTTTTTTTTTTTTCTCTGTCCAATGTGATTTCTTGTTTTTTGGTTTCTTGATTAATGGGAACGAGAGGCATGACGTCGAGTTGGAAACTATCATTTTTCCAATTTATCAATCTGATGACTTTTTTTCGCCTCAAATCAATCGGCAGCTGTTGCTTGGATTGAATAACTTGAATTTACTACTAGTTTTTTTTTTTGCAAAATTTATAATCGTTGCGGAAAATTTTATCTGGCTCTATGATACTATGAGTTTTCTTAATTGCACGCAACGTCATTGAAACGTTTAAAAAACTTTGTTCTTACTACTTTATTTTTACTACTCGATCAGGTGTTATGATTAATAATATTAAATTATAGACATAATTAGTTAACTTTACTAATTTAAATGATAGTGAAAATACCGCATAAAATAGCTACTTTAGATGTTGTCATCATCAAGATGGTAACACCTCATTTGGCCACTAATTTCATGCAAATGAACTCAAAAGAAGTCCTGAAGTGATTTTAGCGCTCATAAAAAGACAAAGGACGCTTTCAACGTTTCTTAAAACGTCATAAAGTGATAAAATTGCAAGAGCAACCTTTTTTCTAAATTTTTAAAACGTTTTGTGCTATTAGGGCTATTACCTCACTAATAAATTATTACAATGAGCTACACCAGCTGATGAAATTTGAATGCTAATTGTGAGTCTCGGGATAATAATTCCAAGTACTTTGATATTTTAATAATCGCGAAATTCCAAGCTACGGAGCACAATTAAATTGCGTCAAAATACCGCGGGATGTCGCAATAAATTCAGACACATCATAATACACAGCACCGATAAAAATAGACAAGCGAGAGGAGATGAAAAAAAAAAAAAAAAAACTTTACCGATCGAACGCAATAATAAACACACGTAGTCAAGAGCCGATGAGAATCCGTTGGGTCTCCGCGTCATTGTTTCCCACTGTACGCGCTTTGATCCCATTCGGCATCTCCCTGTGACATTTCGAAAAACTATATATTTGTCGCAGCTACTTTTTGCCAGGCGTTGCGAAGTCGCGGCTCAAAGTCCAATGTTAATGATCCCTTTGTGCGGTTAATTGGCGGCCCGTCTTTTTTTTTTACTCACACCCGATCAGTTGTCATTAAAACGCATATCGCTGGATGTGAAAATTTTCCAGGTGCAAAAAAAGTTATTTGTCCAGTACGGCTTGTTATTATATATGTATATGTACAAACGTACTTGGTTTGCCGCGGGATTAATTTGAGGTCTCAGAGGCCTTATTAGATATAATAATTGAATTGCGTTTACACTTTGAGAGCAGATAAAAGTTAAATACGGCTTGTCATCCATTGCACTCAAGTGTCGTTCCGATGGCTTGAAACGTGTACGGATTTACGAAGGAAGGGCACAAAAAAAAGAAAACCTCATACTTCACGTGGACTCGACGTATTATAGAGCAAACGCGAAATGGGGGGAAAGGTAGGTACACTCGACATAAAAATCGTGAAAAGATTTCCTCGTATACGAATAATACAGGGAATTTAGCGATTGGTCGTTGCCGCGTGTAGAGATCGCGGTCCATCTAAAAGGCGACGTTTTTTGCGGGATCGTTGGGTTAGGAGTGACGAAAAGAATTATTGCAGGTGTTCGTGCGAGCCAAGTGTGGCTTTTCACGCAGTTGCAATAAAATTACTCCCGTGTACGTGGTCGCCGGGCCTGCCGTCCTTGTGCTCGACAAATCGAGAAAATGTTTAAAATTTTCAAAATGTCTCGGAAGAATTAAGAAGTGAGTACAAGTTTCTTTTTTTTTTTTTTTTTCTTACCTTCCACTCGCTAAACAATTAAGCTCCGAGCGCTCGCCGTCAACTGGATCTAAAAACTTGATGAATTATTTGTTTCGCAGAATTCGACGGCCAGCGTCATATTTCCCACTAGCCGTGACGTTCATGTGCTATCACATAAAATTGCCCGACCTGAGATATTACATATTACGTACATGTGTATATTTTCACAATGCGAGCGGTGAGAAGCTTTGATACGTTTATTGCAACACACGCTTTGATCGGTGCTTTTTTTAAAATCTTTTTTTCCTTTTTTTTTTTTACGCGCATGACTCTTTTAAAGATCGTGTTAAAGAAGTGCCCGGGGCTACCTTACACTTTCACTCGCACGGATGAACGTCGATTTTAAGTATTGATAAAATTCACTTACTTTCTATGCAGCGGCGTTCGGTTTGGGCCGAAAATACCTGTATACATTTACATCATGCAAAACATAAACACAATGTTTAAATTCGGAGGCTGTGTCTGTGTATTCTTGAAGAGAAATCTCAAAAAGTTTTTTGGTGTGCACCTAGAATTAGCTGAGAGTCACAGGCTTGTTTTAGATGAAGCCTTGCACTACGGAAATAAAATAAATTACTGCGTTTGTTTGATAAAATATCCATAGTATTACCGCTTACTACCCTAAATTTCTCACGATCCGATCTTCTTCTTTACTTTACAATCAAACAAAAACAACAAAGACACGATTGCATTGGCTTACTCGGGTGATTCAAAACCTGTTTGCTTAAATGAATTTTCAAAGTTTATGTCTTCGTGAACGCGCGATGATTTCAAATTAGAAAATTATACCCAATCGTTACAGTCATCGGTTTTTTACTTCGACTGGGACTATTCATCTATTATAGATACATGCACTTGCGATCCCACTGGAATGTAATAGTAAACATATCCGCTGGATGAGGGTTTTGTAACATTTAATGATTTTTTATTTGTTGCTCATACTTGTGCATGAATTACATTTTATACATCATACGAAAAAAAAAAAAAAAAAACGCAAACAAAAAACAGTATGTAGAGTAAACACAGTCTGACCATAACCTGTCCCTATTCTACTGATTCCACGCATGTACATGATATGTATACTGAAAGCGATGGTAAGTGGGCAGACCTTATTAGCACAAGCAGTTGTGCAAGCCATTGTTATCCCTACGATTACAATCAAAGCCGTATAGCTCGTTATTTTTGTTAATACACCGTAAGTATAATATTATACCTTCAACACTTTGGCACAGCCTCCAACGCGCCAAAGCGAAAACAGACCCGTTTCTCGCGAACCACGTCCCGAGAGACGTAATGTTTCTGTAACCGAAAAAAGAGAGAAACGAATGAATAAATAATCGGTCCAACGAAAACATTTTTGCCGATCCACACGCGCTACCGATACACCTCAAGTTGTACCAACCACGGTCATTACTATATGCAAATTGCGCTACCGTTCTACGTGCGTTACGCTCTAAAAAAAACTCTCTCTCTCCCCCGATATATACTGTTCCCGTGCCTCGTTTTTCCTCTCTTCTGTCACATTCACCTAATTTTACACTAGACCAATCGCACAAGATTATAATCCATCGCCGCTTCAGCTCCATTCATGCGGATGCGCACAGATACGTCTTACTTGTAAGTCCGAAAACGCTTCGCACATCAATTACCCTTGCAATCAAAACATTGCACGGCCAAGCTAAACGTACAACCTAAGCGTGCATATATACATATAAGTAGGGGATAGCAGCGTAACAAAACGCACACGCAACCGGCGGGTAAAAGAAAGAGCGATTATCTAGGTTGTGTGCGTGTCATATGTGTACATACATATTAACCACGTTCTCGTGCACGTATACAAAAGTGTAGGCAGACAGAGATACACGTGTGTATATATAGGCATATCGGAGGCGAAGCGAGCAGTTCCCGTGGCCGGGTATATACGGCAACGCTCTTGGCGTCCAGTTAACGCAAAGATGTCGAGGCGCGCGGTGTTGCTGGACACGTCGGCGGCGTTCACCGCCTGCTGGCTAATCCTCGCCACCTTAGGAGCCCTTGCCCGGGGCTTTCCCGCTCAGGAGGATGACAGCGACTCGGCCGGTCCGGTGAGTTTTCTGGGACACAGTAAGTTGTTCTACACTTTACCCACACACTCGCATCCCTTACCACCACCAGTGTATACGCATGTATATGTATATACCTTATTTTTACTCGCCACGCGGCCTTTCTTTTTGCTCCCGCGAGTGAACGATCGAACGGGTGAGCTCTGGATCCTGCGCTGTATACAGGACTTGAAAGCTGCGCCGACACCTTGACTCTACGCCGATCGCTCGTTCCTTCGATCGGTATACGGCCCCGGTTTTATTTTTTTCTTTTTTCGCCCTTTCGGGTCATCCGAACGAGTCTTTTTTTGTTTTTCTTTATGATATTTATCTCTGGTTTTTTTTTCTTCTCCGTCTCTTTGCCATTTGCATGCCCGAGTCGCAGTGTAACTCGTAAGCTGAACTTGACTTTTGATCCCCGGCCGATACGAGCGCGCGATCTAACAATGCGTTGGCTATTCAACGACCCCTCGATGTGTATAGCCAAGACGCTGCGTACGTTATTATATATATCTACATCTGAGCTATCTCTGTAAGTACCATTATGTCAGTAAACGGCTGCTTATAGTCACCCAATTTTTTTATTATAATCCATATATATGTGCGTGTCGATCTCGAGAAAATCGGATTTCTCGGTATGAAAAGGAGATGCAGGAAGCGAGTGTGTACACAATTATACAAGACAATCATCGTCTCCCAAGGCAGCTTCATGTGCATTAAAAAACAATCAGAGCTCCGTATGAGATTATGTATGTTATATACACGTACCCCCGTTGCGTGAGCCTACCGGGTTATTATTTTCCTCGCGTATATATAGCAGCAGAGTGTCTATTGTGCGAGACAGCTGTCATACTTTTATAGCGGCGAGGATCGAAATGAGCGCAACATAGCTGGTGGAAAAAAAAAAAATATATTTACGACTAGATGGATGAATCGATGATGACTGGCGAGACGGAAGGCGTGTATGATATCATATATATATATA
>NW_019379674.1:6806039-6817877 GCF_000648655.2 Copidosoma floridanum
AAAAAAAAAAAAAAAAAAAAAAAAAAAAAAAAAAAAAAAAAAAAAAAAAAAAAAAAAACGAGAAGTCCAAATGAAAACCATATCGATTGATAGTTTGGGTAAACCTGTTTGTAGTTGCCTTTCATCCAGTTCACAAAGGGCGGCATCCGCGTGAACTTTGGCGGCTACCACGCTCAAGCGGGCCTCGGCGGCCTGTTGACCGGCTCCAAGGCGGACGGCGGGCTGCACGCGAGCGCCGGCACGCCTAGCGGTGCCCACGCCAGCGCCGGTCTCGGCGGCACTCTCGACGGTGGACCCGGTAAGACGCTATATTGTATACCCCACCTACTTGCGAAATCATCCCCTCCCCCATCCCTCCATTTGGTCAAATGTCCATTGGAATATGTTCAATCGGTGGTTGAAGGTATTCACCCGATGCCGATTGTTGACGGCTTGAATGACGCGCTGATTGTACCGCGAAGCGCGTGTTTGACAATTCAAAGGATCCATCGCTTTGTTACGCGCCACCGCGAGTCATTAACTTTCGTGCAACTCGAAATTTCCTTCGACCCTTGGAAAATCGCGAGCCACCGGTACGTGTATCCATAAATAAATCCCATCATCCACGCTCCGTTCGGGCTTTGACGTTGTAACGATTTCGTCCACAAGCGTCGCTTACTTGCACCGTAATCTTCCCCCCTCCGCATCGATGAGCCGAAGCTATGGCTTCATCAAGATCGTATACGGGCTCCAAAGTAGATAATGCCAATAATCGGTAAGGCGCCGTATACTTTTTTTCTTTTTTCTTTTTTTTTTTTTTTTTCCTGCACAACAGCGATAAAATAAACTTAACGAGCCGAGTTTACGTAAGCGTGTGTCCCAATCTCGGTAAAGTCAACAATTTAGCCTCGGCTCTGCGGGCGAGCATCCATCACTATACTCCCTCGTGGAGCGGTCCCATCATCGATCACCGGTTGGGTATAGGTAATTCCCCTCTTCTGGTGGGTGAAAATCACGGGTCGTGATGGTTGCAGCGGGTGGCCTCCACGCGCGTGCGGGTCTCGGCAACGGTGGCCCGGAAGCCGAGGCTGGACTCGCCGGTTCCTTGGCGGGGCCCCGGCCGCAGGGTGAGATCGTCTCGAGGTCGTCGGTGGGCAACTTGGACAACAGCATCCTCCGCAACGACAAGACCAAGGGCAAGAACATACAAGTGATCGCGCGGCCGAAAAAAGCTACCGAGGTGAGTGTCATACACGTATATGTACCCTTTGACGAGCGATCGATCTCGTTTGTTTGACGACTGGGGTGTGGATGCTCTGGGTGTTGGCAGGTGAACGCAGCTGCGGACGGTGCAGATGACGATCCCAGGGCCAAGGTAAATTATTGGTCCAAGATGATTGAGGGTGGATTTTGATTCTTTTTTTTTTTTTTTTTTTCTCTATCTGTTAATGGATTAAGATTACATTTAAACACGTGTGCGTATAATCTCAAATGTGTAGCTTTGTATTGAGATTGTACATGCAAGGGTTAATCGAGGGTCAATAAAGATTGTCCGTTTGTTGATGGGACTTTTTATTTTTTTTTTTAGTATATTGAATTTTGTGTTGTCATGTATTCGCCATCCCTCGAAATGTCATTTTCTTTGCAATCGTCATCTAAATCGTGGTTTTTTCATGCTCAGGAACCTTCCTCTTCTTCTTCTTCCGGTGCTACCGCAAGCGCAGGAGCTTCTGTGAATAATGGTAAAAACTCTTTTCTTTATTCAACGATTAAAGCACTAATGCCAAAATCCTGTTGACCCTCCCTTCTCTCTCTCTCTCTCTCTGCACCTCATTTATAATATAAAATCATAGCTTTGCTGACGCGAGTGCTTGGAAACGTTTTGCATGGCAATGCCAATACTGCTTTTTCGTAAAAATAATTCTTTAATCTTTTCGTCGGCGTCACTCGAGCGTTTTCGTAGTTTTTACGAGTTCAGGGAACGGGTCCGTGAATGTACGATTATTTTTACCTCTAAAAAGCCTATTTTGCATTCATAAAATCGTTTTTCCGAGTATTTCGCAAAAGTCGATCATTTTTAATCCTTTTAATTTATACGTAGGTATAAACGAGCACGACTGATTTATTAATAATACCAGAGTTATAAAGTCGGCTCGGACGACATAAGTACACGGTAAACGAGCAAAACGATTCGGAAACAAAAGAACAACGTACACGTAATATCGCGTGCATCGGCGATAAATTAAAAGTAGCCCGTTGCTCGGTCGAGCTGCCAAATGAAAGGTATATATATATATATATGTGGATTCGTGACTCGAGCGGCCAAGAAGAAGCCCTCCCTTGTACTTTTTCGACTCAACAAATTCATCTCGCGTCGGCGCAGCCACAGCAGCCAAACTCTCTTTGTTATCTCTCTCTCTCTCTCTTTATTTTTTTTTTCTCCTCTGCACACATACAATGCGAATGCATGCATGCTGGGCACGTTAAACGCGTACCCCTCCCATCCTACGTCTCTTTTTCTCATTCTGTTTCGCCAAAGGGTAATAAATCTAACATACCGAAAAAAACCGTAACAACTTCCCACATACACCCCACACGTAAATGTACACTCAAATATTATACACTTGTATGAAATAAAAGAGATAAGCGCATAATAAATCGTCGACTGTGGGGGCTTGGGGGTGTGTGTATATATGCACGTTGTTGACATGGAAAACGAAAAAAAAAAAAAAAAAAAAAGGTAGCGGGGAGTACGGGTCGAGCGAAAAGAGCAAGAACCCGGCTTATTGGTACTTTCGGAAGCGGGCCGCCGAGCGCGTAGCCCCGGTAAACAAGACCTCCTCTGACAATGCCATTGAATCTCCCGATCAAGCGTCAGCGGAAGAGGGACCGGCAACGGCGTCACCGACGACCAAACAACCGGCGGGTACCACTGCGAGGAAGCCTTGGAAGTATGGGATTTTCGCGAGATCGCCCGATACGACGAGCGACGCTGACGTCAAGTACAAGAACAAGGGCACCCTCTTCGATGACATCTTCAATGTGAGTTCTCTTTTTTTTCTCTTCTTTTTTCCATGCGAGTCTGTGTGGGCTATACACCTGCGCACGCTATTATACACATTTGCATTTCGCTTGCGATGGGTTTTGACTTGCAAATGAAGGCTCGCGAATTCAATGTTGATGCGCTTGCGAATTAGCTCGCAAAGTGACGCATCGAAAGTATTAATGTTTGTTTGTTTCCTTTTTTCAGATTCCCATTTCAGCGTTGAACGCGGTGAATCAACTGTTGAAGAATCACGTTGGCAAAAAGAAGTGAAAGACAAGAGAAAACTGGAATAAGCTCGAATTCGAACGTATTGCCAAGCAAAAAGTTTTTTTATAATACTTAATACTCTTGTAATTCACCGATGACGCTATCTCTGTTATTTTTTGCTTCGTTGCGTTAATGAGCACGTGAATCGTGCGCTTGATGAAATTTGCATGGATTAACGTTATTTTGGCGTTGTCTGCCGTACGTAGTTTGTGTACATTTTTAGTACTATGACCTTCGCATTTACATTTTCGCCACAATTGTGTTTGGGGTAAATACTTATTTATCGATGCAGTGCGAGAATGGAGTGATTCAATTGAACAATCGATGTTAAATTTATTGTATTTTATTTCAACGAATCCATTCTTTTTGTACACATGTTTTTATAAACTATTTGTTTAAAATGTGTTGATAAAATTAAACTTATGTTTTATACGAAAATCGTTTTTAATTATGGACAAAAATTAACAAAGTACTTAAAGATTCTCACATAGTCAATTTAAAAAATAAAGAATTTATTGTACCAATTAACTTTAAGCAACCTTATTCATTATAAAATTTGTATTCTTGATTTTTTTTGGTTAAAATATAATTGTAAGTTTTTATTTTTCTCATTGCCTTTCCCTCGTTCTTTCACGATCTCCACTTTTACGTGCACAAGCAATACATAAGACAGCTACGTGGTTCATTTGAGTTTTATTGGCGGTGAAATTTTAGAGTCGCGTCTCGTTGGAGGTATTTTCCATTGGCTTCCGGTTCGAAGCGAGAGACGGGGGGTATATATACGTATATAAGCGCGTGGCTGCCGGAACATTGTTGTTGCGCAAAACACGAGGTTTCTTAACGTCTCATAGGCGTTACCGTTGATAATTATATTGAGATTTTTCTACGAGTTTCTACATACATAATGTGCACGTGGNCATGTAAAGAGCTACTTAAAAGATTTTTACTCCTAAACTTGTAAAAAAAATTTTTCAGTTAAACAATTATTTTTCAAAAAAAAAGGTAGACTATGCTACGACCCAACAATGAGCTTTCTTAAACCATTACCTAACGCAGATCGAATTGAACACGATAACAATAGGAACTTTCATGCTTTGTTTTCGATAAAATTTTTCTAATTGTAAAAAATAACTAATCCAAGTGGAGAAAGTATCGATTTCCCATTCCTATGAATGCATTGCACTTGAATCTTTAAACGTTTGTTTAGGTTTTTGTGGGAACTTTAATTGCATTGAATTCATTCATACATTTATCTATTGCACAAATAATATGTTAAATAAACTTAGAATATTGTTACTATGTTGCTTATAAAAAATCGTGAAATTTCTCTGTATGCTTACTTTACTGTATAAAACTTGATTAAAAAATCAATATCAGCATCCACTTGTTACTATTATCATACATGTATGACACTCCCGACATCATATAGACGAATGGAAATTTTCAATTTTTTATTCGCGTGCATATAATTTGATTCTGGAGAAAAGACGTGAAGTAACTGTCCTTGACGATCAAAGTCCATGATATTCTCTTTTTGTTTTGGCTATCCTTTTATAAGTTTTATATGCGTCATACATGCATTTTGGATGACAAAATAATCTTACACTGCTTTTCAAAGAATCGCATTGTATGAACAAATAAAGGTATCATTAGTTGCAAGGTAGAAATCCGATGATAAAACCATCGGATGTTAATTTTCACGTCTGAACAGAATCACTTTATCATCCGTTGATACAAGTGATAGTAGTGATGGAAACAACAAAAATAAGTTATTTACTCGATTTTTAATTAAATAACAAAAGTTGGACGTTTGAAGGAAAAAATTTATTAATGCACTGTTTGTATTACAAAAACATGAGAATTACCGTACTATAGTAACGAAGAAAGTGTTATGGTGGAAAAATTCAGTACCAGCTCAACATTTGCAGCAGACACAGCAAATTCAAATAAAAATAAAAATGTTCAACGATCCATGAGATGGGATGCAAAAACCGTGAAAGTATTTACTGTAAAATTACTTTCTACTCAAAATTTATAGAGATTTATTAAGAATACAATGTTAAACTACAGATTATAATTAAAGAAATTTCGAATATATTTGTGATACAACCTGCAATAAAGATGCTAAGAGGTAATATTCATCGACTGTTTCAGAGAAAAGTGACAATTAAATTTATCCAATATAAACATAATGTAATCACTTATTGCAACGAATATTTTTGTTAAATTTGTATCCAACATTAATTTTACCGATGATTATCTTTCGGCAACGGTATCTCGTTAAAGTTGAACCATACCGATCTCCTACAACTGCAAGTTTTTATGCACCTATAAAGTCGTTTCTGAACAATATTATTATCCCCGAGACGTCTGCAGGTCATCGATATTTCAAGTTTTCAAGGAAAGTCATCTCACAACGGGGAATTCCTGTTTTTTTCTGCAATGACGTTCGCCGGTGCGCGCATTTTTTGGCAATCTCTCAATTACCGATCTCCAGTTTATACATATATCTTTACAGGAAGAGATGGTTTCCAAAGTATAATAATGGGCGTATAAGTATACATGCGTTCTCGATGATTTGAACCAAAGAGAAAGCGCTCCCACTATGGTGAACAGGCAGCGAGAGGCACGAGGGAGCCCCGTGTCGCAAGACGGACACATGCTCGGAGAGCATAAGAAACAACTCGACTTGCTTCACATGAGGTACATTCAGTCGACTCCGATGGCCAGTGCCGAATATATTACAACACCTGCACTCGCGTCCAGCCGATCCTCCAAGTCAGAGGTTTTTTTAAAGCGAACAACAAAATCGTTTTTCGATCCGGTCGCTCCGAGAGAGATATTCTTCCGCGAAAGCGCGCCTTTGAACGCAAGTGAGGGGCGTCGAAGAGCACACGCGCGAAATCAAGCCGAGGTGGAGCCAAGAGGAACTTTCGATTTTCGAGAGTAAGTTGACCACTTGTACTTTACTGAATACGCGTGAGACGGGCCGTACGTCAATACTTACTTTTCCCATCTCTTCTTGTTTATTTTCACATTTGTATTGTACATCGGATAGTTTGGATCATTAGACAAACGATGCGAAAGCCATTCGGGAATAACGAGCAATCGTAAAATAATTCAAAGCTATTCATTATGATGAGTGCAACGGCTCACAAAGTTTCCTCTACCTTTTTTTTTACGTAACCAAGTTACTTGTCCATCACGTTTGATCGATTTTGAAGCTCGTGTCTCGAAAACCGTTACTCCTGATACAATATATCCATTCAAGTCATGCAAAAAGCGTGATCGGTATGGAAACTCTATATCGCTCCTGTGCGGCTCGTTCGATCGACTTTGAAACCTTACCAGCAGCATGTATACTGCACATACTTATCCTTTTCCTCGACAAACGAATCAAAAATTGACAGTCGTGCCGCATTAACGAGTAATAGCATCCTCGTCCCCGGCGATCGAAAGTCAAGAACCGGCTGATGTTGCGACACGCGCGCGCGGTTTATTCAAGGTTCCCCTGACCAGCGAGGAGGAGGAGAAAGACTAGCCGCGCTAAGAAGCAGTGGCCACCGATCTTTGGTACCGTGAAGTTCACATACGTGTATCAGCGCGGAAGGATGGAGGGTGGTCGTCTGGGCGCGTTTATCCTGGCATTGGTGCTTCTGTGGTGCGGGTCCGAGGGGAGACCGGCAATCGACCAGGAGCCGATCAAGTTTACTTTGGGCACGACGGCCGGTGACAAGGCGACCGAGAAATCGCTCAGAGACCAAGTTGGTGAGAGGGTGCAGAATGGCATGGTGAGTTTCATTTGATTATCCTCGAGGTCATCGTTATCGGGGACGCAGCGCGGAGGAAGAGATCATCGTCACCCGATTGATTTTCATGAATGGATTATACTTTTATACTTTGCACAATCATACAAGGTGACGCTTCGAGCTTTTATCTGAATGAGAATCGTACCCGTGGAGTGTTTGATGGAGTTTTCGCCTCGATCGAAAATTCTCATCAGGTACATGCGAGCAGTCTGGCATACGAGGCATGGATTGGCCAATCGCTCGCTCGTCCTTACCTTAGACAAAAGAAACAAAAAGAAAGAAAAAAAATTACCAATTGGCCTTCGAACTCTGGAGCGGAGTACATTGTTACACGACTATTATTTGCGCTCCGGAGGCTCGACTCACATCAAAATTTTGTTTGGCGCTTTTTTTTATAGGAGTGGTTAAGCCGGATGGCGGACGCTATAAGGTTCGGCAGAGGGCGATTAGTGAATTCGGTCGCGATAGCCCGAAACAGACTAGCAGAGAGAGTCGAGGTAATTAAGCCAAAGTCCGATTGCACGCCAAAAATTCTGTTCTCATTACGTTTTTTCTTTTTTTCTTTTTTTTTTTTTTCTCGTTTATCTCGTCTCTGATGTACAACAAATTATATTATCTGTCACGTTCTTTTCATCATTATTTTCACGGGGATGGAAAATAGAACTGTATGCCTATACTTTGGATCAGTTTATATAAGATCCCTGCGAATTCGCGAATAATCATTCAACTACTAAGTGAATTAAGTTAACTGTCCTCTAAAAGCTGCATAATGATAATATTTCTGAGACATTTTAAAACTTTTCAAGATTTTAATTGACTACAAAATCGTTCAAAGTTATTCTCAATCATTCATTTATACGTTTCAAAAGACTTTTTTTATAAATTTTTGTACGATTTGGGATGACCTCAACATTCTTAAGTGATTTTCAAGTGTCGTGTAAGAGTTAATATTTTTGAAAAACTGTAAAAAGTGGTTTTGTGACTTTTGTTGGATTTAAAGTTACAACGGTGAAAATAAAATTCACACAACCGATTACAGTAGATTTATTACCGATTCTATTTGCAAAATAACACAATACGTAAAATACATACAGTCCCATTTTTCTTCCATCGAAACTCTACATATGTGTGCATTTCTAATGTGGTCCGACCATCTGTGTAAGTTCTGTTTCTTTTTTCACGCATCGATATACTCCGTGCGCATGCCGTATTCACTTGTGCAAGACTACAGAGAGCGTAATCACAGCCGTCGACCGCCAGTAAGACTCTCCGTGCCCATATACACTTGTAATCGTCACTTTGCTATTTTTTTTTTTTTTTTCTTTTAATTATCATCACACCATGTACCCATCCACCTTTGCAAATCATAAATAAACGTCCCGTGCATCGCAGTGCCACATGAATAATTGATCGGGCGTGTAACGAAATGGTCCCAATATACGCACAGAGATGGAGGGGGTAGAGAACGAAAGTTAATGTTGAACGCCGCGTGCATAACAAGTATGTACACACATACCCATGCCTCCAGCGGCGCTTTCGTCTCGCGCAAAAATATTATTGTCAAAGCCAACAAACGCGGAAATTTTTTTAATCAGGGGCACGTAAAATAAAATGCCCCCTCAAATCGAAATTCCCTCGCGGTTCACTCTGTTTTCATTTACATCAAGTATTATATACCTATATAACATGCTCACGCTCACCTCCTGTTATTATCTAACAAGCCACACAACCACTTATACTTTGCTTATAAATTGATCACAACCACTTATAAATTGATCACAAATGTTCGAGCTCACGTAATATATTTTGTGAATTACCATAATAACGTCATCCTCAATGTATATACTATCTGTCGCCTGTGCATTGTGCTATACTGCGGTAAATAACTTTATTTTTATACACATGTGAAAAGTTCACTAATCGTCTGCACCGGGTGCACTGTATAGTATATACTTATAATATGTATAAAAAAAAAACACGAGTCTGTGGGGGTGGTTAAAAAACCGAGTGCACCATGTTGACGGCAGGAGTTGACGAGCGAGGCGAGGAACAACGTGGCCGGGGCGATAGGCGCGGCGAACGACATAATCGAGCGAAGCCGAACGAACCTACGCTCGGACAGGGGACCCCTGGCCACGCTTTTGGGCCCCAAGCCGCGCGAAACGGTCAAACTGGAGAGCGAGGACGAGCAGGCCTTCTTCGAGAGGAAGAGCGCCAATCCGCTGGGGGCGTTGCTCGAGAACGTGCTCAAGCCCAAACCGATTGTCGACGGTATCAAGGAGGAGGACAAGTACGGCAACCAGGGGGACAGGTTCGCCGGCGTTGGACGGGCTCTTGTCAACGGCTTCGAGGGATTGAGCAACCTTTTCAACGCCGTCATCGAGGTGATTTGGCTATTTTTTTCGGTTTTCAGAGATATATAAGTAAAGGTGCGTTGGGCAACGGGAAGTTTAGCCTTGCGACTATTGGGATATATTATTGCGATTGATCGAGCATTTTTGCACGCATCTGTAAAATGTGGGTTGTGTTTAAATATATCCTTTTTTTTCCTTTGGGTTCCAGGTGTAGGGTATATTTTTTTTTGTTTTTTTCGGAGTAAATGACGGTGTTGGGAAACACGTGGATCATAATTACGTCGCGCGTTTGGTGCAGAACGGGTTTCGCCAAAGAGATGTGGATTTTCGATTGCGTGGCTTCTGTTTCTCGAACGGTACTATTCGTAGGTTTTTTCAAAGCGCTTTTGTTCGTTTCAGTTGCCGATAAACGCTGCGAAGAAGACGTCGCGGAACATCACCGAGGTGCTCAATCAGCTCGGGGCACGACTGGTTGGTTTGCAGTGACAATCAAAAAGCAGTTTGTACATCCGTCGCATGTAAATAATAGGTTAATGAATATTGTTATATTATACATAAATTGTGTAAAAAGTGTATTTATATATATAAAAAAAAAAAAGTTCTTTATATTGTTTTAACAAGAGTTTCTTTTCTTTTTTCTTACAAATTCTTTCGTTGGCGTGTCGCAATGCATCAATATATTACATGCATAATAACAATATAGGTACAATTTTTATCTTAAAATTGTTAGTAGTAATTAAATATACTTTATTGTTGTGTCTCCTTTTGGCGCGATTAATTTTGACAATGGAAAATCCAATCGTTTAGTAAATTCAAGTATGTAGGCAATAGTGATAATCAACAAAAATCAACATCATCTAACAACACGTTTTGTGTTTAAATACATCACTTATTAACTGTAGATACGCAGGAAGGACAAAGATAAACCAAAGTATAGGCAAACTATTACAACGACGTTTTTGTATGTATAATAATTATGTGGCTATACGGCAATTGACAAAGTAGGAATTATTGATATTGACAGAAATATCGTATTTTTAATATGACAATTGTCTTGTCGCACTACTGCAAAAAATCACGTACGGTCATTTGCGCAAAGAGGGCACGGGTACATAATATATATATATACATTCGTTTCACTTGGTCCAATGCCAAAAGCAACGCCAACAACACGCCAAGTGTACACATTTCAACACACGCTCCGCGTAGTTTTTCTCCCCAACATCCGTAATTAGAAAAAATTTGCCAGCAAGTTTTGCGAAAACAAAATTTGCCAAATCGCCGTCTAATTTTTGCTCGTTTTCGCATCTCAGATTCGTAATTATACATGAATTTTTCCGAGACGTAGTTTGCGGACGAAAAAATCTTACTTGCACGTAAACGTGCCCTCGAACACACTCATTCAATATCGCACTTTTACACCACTGCAAACGGTAAATATACTACGGTACAATTTGCTTGACAATGTTTATCATAATGCGTGAAACGGCATTTACAAATTCAACAGTATACAACATTTTTATCTACAGAGCTCAAGATGGTCGTTGGTTTTAGAGGTCCTGTAAGAAATCTCAACATTGAAAAAACTTAAACCAAACAAGTGCAGGCATTTTCATTATAATATAGTATTTCCACAAGTGCATGCCTTAATAACTACATGCAAATTCGTTCATGCATTGCGAAAATAGTATTTCTCTCCTGTTTTATGTGGATCTACCATGAACGTGTCCATTGTATCGTGAACTGTTGTATTGTTGTAAACTGATTGTATACGTGGGTGAAACATTTGTTCTGTTCATTTATACGCGATAGCAGTTGTTTCTTTCATTCGTTTTTCTCAATGTCACGCTTTCATTAGTTAACGCTATTTCAACGCAAATAGATAATTGCGCGGTGTCGAAGATTTATTGCATCTGCTTCGTGGTTCCGTGGAGTATTATGTTCAAATGATATTTGATAAATGAAATTTCATAGTTTGATAAACCTCGTGTTTCGTGCATGCGTTTATCATTAAATTTGAAATTTTTGGCACACTGGAACTATAGACTCTGAAATGATATTCTCGTGTCCTTTAACTAACGTATGAAAAATGGATAAATAACTATATCATTGTGTTATTACGTTGCGCTTAAAAATGTTAGTAAAATATTTGAATCTATTTTTTTTTTTATCTCTTTTCCAAAATTCGATGTAGCAACATCTCATCATTTTTTCTCGCACGTATAGTTAATCACCTGCTACATACTATCATCTCGACGTTTTATATATCATGCAAAGCAGTTATATCACTACTTCAATCTAACAGCTATGACGTTAAACATTACTTGCTCTAGGTGTACATTAAATATATTATATATTTAATGTACAGGTACATAATATATAT
>NW_019379674.1:6817992-6902366 GCF_000648655.2 Copidosoma floridanum
AAAAAAAAAAAAAAAAAAAAAAAAAAAAAAAAAAAAAAAAAAAAAAGGAAAGAAAGCAACGAAACTGTAAAGAAAAGTTCACCAAGTGGGTCGAAAGGCGCGGTTCATTAATATCTGGCTCATATGGTAAAGTTAAAACAAAAGTGGCGTCGTAACGGTTGGGCAGTCGATTGTCGTGATGGTCGATCGTCGGGGAGGGGCAAGGCTACATGGGTAGTCTTTGTCGTAATATCGTCGTCACCAATATCTCAAAAGTTGTCCCTCATCCAGAACCGGCAGAGCTTGATCTCGCCCGCCTTGCTGTAACGATCGACGAGCTGCAAATCACACCAGAAAAAGTAACGACACGCGCGTTAATTAACACCACACCCTCTTGTCGCACTTACGGGGGGATAACAACTAATACTCGTGCAAATGTATATTATCATGTATATATATATATAAATGTGTATAATGTGTACACGCGGATCGATTAGCTTGAAATTCTCTTTGCATGGACATAGCAATAAAAAAAAAGGAAGGAAGGAAAAAAAAAAAGGAAAAAAAAAAGAGCGAGTGTTCCGTACGGGGTGGTATTTTTATGTCGTCGTGGTATCGTAACTTTTGTAGGTGTGCGTCGATCGCTTGTGCCTGACCGTGCAGAACAGTATCATGCTGGCGATGAGGCCGAACAGCTGGACGGAGCCGACGACTAGGCCAACGGTCCCGACAAAGTGCAGCCCCTGGACCAGCCAAAGCTGGACGGCCGAGGCGCAGCCCTCCTGCCACCAATTCAACTGCCTATCCTCGTTGTCGTACTGCTTGCCGCAGTACCGCTCGCGCACCCTGCAACACGAATCCGGGACTCGCTCCTCGCCCGGCCACGCCTTGATGTTGTACCACTCGTAGTACTTGTTCACGCCGCAGCAGTGGAACTAAACATGTTTTTTTTTTTTTTTTTTTTTTTTTTTGTTTTTTTTCATACATAATTATCATTTGTGTTGTTATAGTCTTAGCGGAGGAGAAGAAAGGAAAATGGGACGGTGTATGGTTATACTCGACGGCGATTGATCATTGGGTCGGTGAACTTTCTATATATACAACGCGAACGATGTAAACCGTGCCATCGCGAGAAAACGGCGAAAAAAAGGGGAGAGACGCGCTAATAAAGCTCCGTCCCGGCCGTGCGCAACATACGTTGGTCGAGCTTTTGGACGTGCGAGTGCATATATGTATCTCTGTGTTAGCGGAGAATTGAAACACATTCCGGCGTCAGTGGGGCAAACGCGAAAAAAAAAAAAAGAAACAAGCTTGTAAGTATAAGTAGACGAGAGGCTCTAGGAACTTTCTTCGCGGAGCTTCGTGACGCGGTGATAAAAGGGGGGGCATCTGTGCGCGCCGATGGTATCGGGAATTACCACTGGGTATGGAGGTTTCTCCGCACGGATGGGTTTTTTTCTTTTTCGTCCTCGTACAGCCACCGAACAATGCCGTGTCAATATATATGTATACACACGCGACTCGCGGGGATTATTATATAGGTAGGTGTGTACAACGTGTGCGAGTGAAAGCAGCGTCGATTTTTTTCACCTCCTTCGTATAAACTACCCGCTTGTTTTTTTGAAATCGATGTTTATCGGAAATGACGAGTTTCTCGGTCATCAGGAAATACGTGCATCCTTAGGGATTCAAGGGTGCGAAGCCTTTACTCACATTGGTCTGTATGGTATCCCAGAAGTTGGCAAAAGTCCCGGTCTCGTGTACGTCCCTGTCGGTGTAGTGCTCGGTTATCCCCTGGAGCAGCTCGGACTTGAGATTCGCCGCTATTTGGTCCTTGAAGACAAAGGCCAGGGCACCCAGCATGAATTCAGCCAAAAACAGCAGGATTATCAAGCTAAAGTACTGCAATGGTGGGGAAATTTCCGTTAGACCTGTACATTATTTTTTCCCCCCTCCACAAAAAAGGAAGAATTTTGGGTTTACCGTGATGAGGAGACACCGGGATTGAAACCAGGCGCCACAGCATCCGAAGAAGGCGACGACGAAGGTGATGCCTCCAGTCGCGAGGACGAGGACGTCCAGAGACGCGTAGGTGTGCTGCGGCACTAGGGTGCCGTACTGGTACGGATAGTTGAATCTCATCCAAAGGCCGGCTCCGAGCATACCACAGGCGCACAGCTGCAATCGACGCGAACGGCTTTAAAATGTATTTCACTCGAGGGATCGAAACGGGATTCGATTTTTTTTTCTTCCTTGACATCACGTACATAGGTGCAACGAGCTTGCGCCGAGCGTAAAAATGATGATCCTTCCTGATTTGAGTCGTACAGGTGCGGTTGATTGGATTTTATGGTTTTTCTTTTTGCGAAAAATTCGAAAGTTCAAGGATGTCTTAATCATCAAGGAGGGGTGGCGGGGGGGGGGGAAGAGGGGATATCGCGTGGGAAGGGAGCAATTGAAATCACGCTCGTTTTATTGAGAGCACTCGCATCGTTGTGTAGATACTCCCCTTTCGGTCTTTAATGAGCGAAGGAGTGAAATTGATTTTTTAATTGGGAGTAATACACAAGCACGAGGTTGTTTTTACTACTTCCCCCCTGTGCGAATCAAACAATATGGAACTTACTTGTTTTGCTCGTTTTATACTCTCACTCTGATACCCTTTTCTCTCCAATAAAGGAATAAAAGAAAGTTTATAACTTTTGGTTTTTTTTTTTGTTGTTGTATGTATACTTATCATTGGAGTACTTGAATTCACTCGATATAATGGTGTAAAAAAGTTTTTTCCAACGACATGCGCATCCATCACCTTAACTCGCCTAAAAAGTGCTTCATCTCCATAAGCCTTAAACCGCTCCATTTGGCTACGTAACGGTAATACATTAATTTTCATAAACCAAACCAAACGTACTACAACGAGACTCACGATTCGCGAAAACCGGTATTCGAGCAAATTGATTCGTACACTCGTTTGTTCGGACGATGCACCTCTTTGCTCTGCTTTCGAGGTCAGGTGAGCGTGTAAATCGAGTATATACGCGGAAAATTCACGAGCCGTGTAATTAATGGGCGCTACGTCTCCTATACGATTCACACAGACACACGCGGTGCGGGGGCGTCGCTTGTACATCGGCGCCTCGATTAATTAGGCCTTAACCGAGTTTGTCAGCTCATTTTACGAGTTACCTAGTACCTATTCGTTGCGTTGTACGTATAATACTGTTCTCGGAAGTACATGTCTTTTCTTTGTCACCATGCACCTACTATAATTTGTTTTTCCATGAGCTATACCTCTAACTTAGTCTTTGCACCGAGTTGTACTAATTGACTCGACGAAATGTCGAGTTTTAATCTAAAAATCGCCGATTCCAGAGTTACGGTAAACAATGTGCAACTGTAACGTGTACGTGCGATAATTTTTGTGCCCCGCATTGGTTTTCCTATCCATATATAAACATCATCATCAGATATATATACATATATGTGGCGTGTACCTGTTATCCAAAGTCATAATTGCGGTGCGTTGGATATCAAAAACTTTTATTGCCCATGTAACTGTACACCGTGCGAAGCTCCATTACACGCCTCGATAAGCAAGCCCACTGGGCACGAAACGGATGCAGATTTAGAAACGAGTTTCTTTCGATGTGTAAGAGTTATTATTGCTGTGCGGTCGGGATTGTCGTGAATCGAAACTCGTCGCACGACCGGTTGGCTTGTAACTTTGTTTTTTTTTTTTTTTTTTTATTTCTGCTCTTGTCATTGTAAATGAAAAAATGATCGATCCATCCACTACCAAGGGTCACACGCGACACGCTCGGCCTCGCCCCACACCGAACAAGTCGTGATTGAACCACGAGCGAAAGGGAAGCTGGTCCTTATTACATACACCCAAAAGGGGGACAAAGTTGCACGATCCGACGATGCAGCTGGAGAGCCGTGTGTTTTGCGGAAAAGCCTCGACACACGAGTAGGTATACCTATATACGGTGTAACACGGGGGAGGTAAATATCTACAGTTATAACATACAGTGGGATCGGTGTCGGTTGTGCACACATACACGAGCTCGCGTGAAACCGTATGTACGTATAGCTTTCAATGGACTTGTCTGTCATGATAATAATAATAATAATATGTGCATGTATGTATGTATGGGTACATGTGAGCGTGACCCTCCTCTCCTCCTCGGCATCGTGGTTACGTGTACGAATTTAATTATACGTGAGCACACGTATGTGGAGGAACGAGTTCTCCCTTGAGGTTCTATTTTTTTTTTCTTTTTTTTTTTTTTTAGTAATTAGTTCTGCCGCCACCGTCGCGGGGTCCTCAAGTTGGGAAATTGGAGTGTCGCGCGATCGACGTTTGGAAAATTAACTTTTTCCTCGAGAGACGGAGAAACGAGGAAGCTCGAGGGTCGAAAATGCGTCCAGTGACACATCCGGCTATCGCTTGGGGAAATAAAAGAGAAAACAAAATTAGTCGCGAGGTCGCGTACAACCGGATGGATTAGTTAATGCGTATAGTGGAGATAATCTAGTTTTTTTTTTTTTTTTTTGTTTTTTTTTTAAATGTGAATGTCATCGTAAAATTTATCGAGATGAAATTAATCTAGTATACGTAATGAATTGAATATTCAAACAACCTGCAGTGCCGGCCGCATAGAAACAAGTTACCAATGTTGTATATACCCAACTGCGCCACCTTCGCTGTATTCGCCGCATTCAAAGGATCAAAGGCTGATACTTAATTTCCAATAGATGCAAAAGAACGGGGCAAGAAATCGATGAGGCTCGTGTGTATATATAAATGCACCACCGTCACTTTCCCTAATAAATACGTGCACGTGAGCGCGCGGGCGCGAAAAATTTCTCCGATTTTCCCGCGACGAGCAAGTACAAGCGCTCAAAAGCTGCTTCACCTGCCGACGGTGGGACTCGCGTTACCTCGCGTCTGTTGGCGGATATTTAATAGGTGGGGAAAGCCACTGGATGAAAGAGAAACCGGCTGAGTATTTTTCATCGGCTTGTACATGTGCATAATATATGCACGCCGTCGGACGATGTAATGGAAGATGAGCCCCCCCCCTCGCTTGCTTTTTGTGTCAAGGGGACAATCCAGTCGAAGGTCAGAAGAGTTGGTTCCATTGTACGTAAGCGTGGTTTTGTTTTTATGATTTTGAGGTTGGCACCGTGATTGACCCGAGTATAGGTACATGTTGTAAATTGTAGTTTTTGGTGACAATATATCCATTCCTACTTTCAATGCCTGCGTGATACGATGTCTCGCGAGTTATACGAAATCGGGCCGTTAAAGGAGGACCATCGAAAATGTATCTCCTTCGTGAAAGATGGCCCCTAGCGAGCCAGCAGTCACTCGGAAGAGAGTTTTCTTTGACTCGGAGAAAAGAAAAGTTTGCTAATAGCCTTTTTGTCGACTTGTATGACGCCGATCTCTAAGGATTCTGTGTGTGTATTGGCTTTAAAAAGCCCGCCCAGGACGTGATGGAGGGTAAAATTTACGGTAAATAGTTGAGTATCGTAAGGGTTCTTTGCGATAGGTGCACTTTTTTTGTCCACGAGTTTCGAAACACTATTTGCAGAAGGAAAAAAAATAAAGCCATACGTACAAATCATCATTAGCGAAAATAACGGTGGTTCCCTCTCTTCCCTCCAACGATTTTCGGAATCGTCGTTTGCAAATAATAATTATTAATTGCGAAAGTCTTTTTTCACGCGCGCCCACTCGTGTCGAAAGAGCATTTAGCGCTGATTGCCGTTGCATTACCCACATATATTTTGTGTATACACGAGCCACTTGGAGAAAAGAAAATAAAATTGAAATTGAAAAAGAAAAAAATCAAAACTACGAAGCACGAATCGTCTGAAATGGTAGCAAGATAAATGCCCCCCTTGCACGATTGCCCTCGGGGGCGTGAAAAGCGAGCGCGAAAGTACACTACTACTCCCTCGAGTCGTGCATAATGTACAAACAAAAGGTCACTCGTCTGTATCAGCTTGAGCGTGAATAAGTAAGGCCTGCACTGATTGATCTCGAACATATATTGCGTAGTTTTTAAACTAAGGAAAAAAAAAATACAACTCTCGTTTAATTCAACTGCACATCCAAATGATCCTTAATAGCTTGGCTGCTTCCTCGTTTACGTAATTATCCTTCGATCTCGAGGCTCTCGGCACGTGTTCCGAAGGCCCCGCTGCATGATTTTGTAAAATCATCCGCCTGCTTTCTCGTCTTTATGGGTCTCGGTTGTGCCCCCAAGACTCCAGAGTCGGAGAAGACCCTAGATTTGCCCGGCGCGATATTTCGCTCGCATTGGAAGTGGAATGAGGAAGAGGAGAGGAGCGATAGCGCGGCGAGTAGAAAGGCTAGTCGGCTGATTGGAATTCGGGCAAGAGGAGGAGGGTAATCCACTTGTGTGTCGGTGCTTCTTTTTTTTTTTTTTTTTCGACTTTTCCGGGAGGAATCGCTGCTTTCGTTTTATCCGGGGTGAGCTCGTGTTGTTAACTACACGGTACCCTCTCCCGTGTATGTGTTTTATTTTTTTCCCGTATCTAATTAGCGGGGCTATCTGGTTTCAGCCTCGAGAGTGTTTGTATATACAAACGGTGCAGCTCGTGGGGTGACGCGGACTAGTTTTCGTTGTTTACAGCTCGTCAACAGTTTTTTTTCTTCAACAATTGAGTATGGGTTTTCATAAATTTCAAGGTAATTCCCGAGGAGCCGAGAGAATCGCTCTATGATGTATAAATTCATGCGAGTAATTACAGAGATTGAACGAATAGGTATATATACTGACCCAAAGGAGGACATTTAGCGAGCAAAAGACGTGCCTGATGCACGTGTAGCCGGTCCGACCCATGATGCCCGGGATACCGGTAACTGGTCCTTTGCGAGCTTTTCCGAGTAGGTGATTGAAGTATACCTCCGGTGTTTTCTGGAAGTTTAAAATGTACGTTATTACTTTATTCGACTAAGATCAGCGATCGACTACAAGTATATCATGTAAAAGTACGTTATATCGTTCGGTAATAAATATTATAATCCGTAACGATAATACTGGTAATGGTGCTTTCAATCCAGGAAGTAGCAGACACTACATCACCTACTATAAAGCAATACCACCTACACGTGTGAGGATAAACAATGAAAGTTTTTGTAATTTTGTTTTGCAGTACATATAGGTACACACGAATTTTAGAATTAAAACTTCCACGGTAAATGTTATACTTGTGTATGCTTCAAACGGACAGGAAGCGCTTCATCAAGAGGATCTTCTCAATTCTGCGGCATCGTCGAGCTCATCGTGCATAAGCACGAGTGAGGGAATTAGGCGTTTTTAATTGGGGCACAATAAGCGTCACCTTCATCACAACCTTTTTTGGCTGATTTGCCACGCGGTAACCAATCGTGGTTACTCATACAGTGATAATTAAAAATTGTCAGCTTTTTTTCTTTTCTCTTCACTTACATCAGATCGCAGGGCTGATTTTATATTAAAGTGAGATTGAATATTGTCATAGTTTAGAAATACGAGTAGACTCGTTTCTTTGAGGGAAGTGAACGAAAAGGCACTACACGCAAAACCAACCCACCAATCGATGGATGTGTACACATAAACCACAAACTCGAAAGTCTAAAAAAAAAAAAGTCACTCTCAACTTGTAGACAAAACACTAAAATATCCTCGCAACAACTTACAACTGGTTTACTCTTCGGCGCTCTTCGGCATCTTCATCTTCCGCAGAGAACTGAGAAAACCCCCTTAAAAAAAAAAACCAAACTAACACGCGAGAGAAAGAAAAAAAGAAGCGGAAAATTTCAAAGGCAACGGAGCACACTAGAGCCCGCACCGATGTATCCCAAGCGTCACTGTATGTTTGCCCGGCGCACGCACCGGCGCAGTGTTTGCAACCGCGGCCGCGAGCGGAGAAAAGAGTGCCGGTCGACTCGCTCGATCGGCACCTATACACTCTCCCTCCTCCGTATTATATCCTCCCACTATATCATATCCTCTCTCTCCCGGTCACACTCATTTTTCTCTCCACCTTACACTCCTCTCTTACGCCTTTATATTTTTCAATACTCTAAACTCCGTGTGTGCACAAGTCTCGCGTGTATGCTTTCTTCGCGTCTTGGAAGTTGACGATCTTTTTTTTTGCCTCCCCCCACCTATTATTATATACAGCACCGTTTTTCCTCTCCTCTTATTATACACGCTGTTGAACCCCATGGTACGGTGCGTACACGATATGCACAGCCCGCACCAGGGACTTGTTTCAACGACACGCACGACTTTATTTCCAAGCTCTTTTTCCATAACTCCACGACCCGTTGCACGGGATGTGGCAAGTCGTACCGCGGCCAACATATAATAATATTATGTATATATCTCTCGAGTGACAAACAGTTTAATCGTTGCTCTCGAGGGATTAAAATCAAAACAAGATCTTTTAGGACTCGTGTCCGGGCACACCCACGCTCCCTCCAAGCCCGTCATCGTCGTTATCATTACCTTTCTGTCGGCTTCCATCCATAATATCGCTCTGTAAGTGTACGTGGTGTTTCTCTCCTCCTCCTCCTCCTCCTCCGTGCAAGAGCTCTTGTAGGTCCTCTAACGGGACCAACCTCCGCGTGCTGCAGCACTTCTCGACGTACTAGGTATATGTACCTACTTGTGTATCCCACTTCTCCCTCTTTTCCCTTCCACGTACCTATACGTACATGGGTATAAATTGCAACTTTTATCATACACAAAGGGTAGTGGTGCACGAGTAGGGGTTCTCTTTGGAAATGTTTTCTTCTTCTTTTTTTCTTCTTATTTTTTGACTCCTAAAAAATGCAAGAGGACGCGGTCGGTGTTGCGCTTCTTCTTCTTTTTTTTTATTTCTCCGAGGCGTGTTTGCGTTATCTGTCGGTCGTTTCGTTATTCTGTATACATGCCTGATGCAGCAAGTATATAGGCTCGTGGCCCGTGTTTGAGGATTCAGGGTGTGTCGACCAACAGGTGAATGCTCGCGCGTCACAACTCTGGAGCCTCATCCCCCCGCAATAATGTAAGCTCCGTTTGCGAGGATTTACATTCCGCGCGGGTGTACACTGTTTTCCGGAAGATTATGCGAAAATTGTCCAATGAACCTGTAGTTATCTTTTGTACGTAGTCAAACTCGCTGCTTTGTTAAATGGTATATATATACACCAAACGTAGCGAAATAGCAACGTAACAACAGGGAAGAAAGCGAAGCGAGAGGAAGTCGCGGTATATACAGGCCAACTCGGATTTCAGGGTCTTCGAGGTATAGTAAAGTCAACGACGCCCTGAAGACTCCGATTACACGCGACGAAAGCAACAACTGCAGGTATACATTATATACTCGGTTTCCTCCCGTTGCGCAACTCGTCGTGCTTATCGTCTCGAAAGCTGTTGCAGGTCTCATTCGCGTGGGAGAAGTGGTATACGTACGCGCGAATCTTCCAATGGGGAGACAGGGTTTTACGTAAACTGTTTTCCCGCCTCTCGTTTTTTTTCTTTTTTCATACGAGGTGCGTGATTTATTCACGAGCTCAACAAGCTGCATATTTGTATTTTTTTTTCCTTTTTTTTTTTTTTTTTTTGCTAAAACGCCGGCTCATCCAGCAGGATGCTCCGAAAATTATCTCGTGGAGGCATCATCCCCATGATAATCGTATATCGCCCGAAAGGCCGTGATGAAATAATTGAAATAATCGCAGCAACGCGCGTTGGCATCCTCCTTAAAAACCCGCTTGGGTCTTTTTTTCGTCGTGTTTTCGTGTCGTTGCACGAAGCCGTTGCAGCTCCCTTTTAACTGTAAACAGCTGGCGACAGCGGCGTTTGCGGTAATTTCAATTGTTATGCCGAGCACGGAATCAGAAATGGACATTTTAAAAGCGAAGGAGGAGCCGAAAGGAGAAAAAATAGTTACAGTACGACCAGAAAGAGAGACTGGAACGGCACACTCATTGGACGCCCAATAGACCATGCTGCTGTGTATAATATTCGCCCAAGCGGTGGTATCTGCCTTTGAGCGCACAGTCTTTTCTGCCATTATTTTAACTCTTTGATGGAATTCATATCTCTCTATTATTAATTATTATTATTAATATTGTTTTTTTTTTCTTTTTTTTTTTTTTTAGTAATTAGTTCTGCCGCCACCGTCGCGGGGTCCTCAAGTTGGGAAATTGGAGTGTCGCGCGATCGACGTTTGGAAAATTAACTTTTTCCTCGAGAGACGGAGAAACGAGGAAGCTCGAGGGTCGAAAATGCGTCCAGTGACACANTTAGTCTCTTTTCTTAGCTACGCTTTACCAATGGCTTCTCTTTAACCCTCATCTGTAAACTTTTGCGTTTCTTATTTTTTCCTTGAGCTTTTTTTAAAAAAAAAAAAAAAAAAAAAAACAGCTCTTGCCGATCCAAGTACAGCTCTGCACCAGATTTTAAAAAAAATGCAAATTAGATATCAACCGATCTCATCCCAGATATCAACCGGGAGTCAAAGATTTTCACGATGCACGTGATAGCGTAATTTATCTTCACCTCCGGTTATGGAAGCAGTGCCGTGGTAATAACATCGTTGTATGACTCTCTTTTGTCCTAGAAAAGCGCGCGTGCGCGATTTCTCCAACGGCGCCAGGCCAAATGTCGCGAAAAGCCGCTTTTACCACCTCGATTTCTATGCCTTTCTTGTTATACACCGGTGGAATCGCGATGCCGCTGCGGTTGGCGCGGCATCAGGTAAAAAAAAAAAAAAAAAAAAAAACGTGTACGCATACGCGACCGTCACCAAATGAAAGCCCTTTCAAACACTGCTCTCACGCGTGCAACTCTTACAAATCGGTTTATCCTATAACTACGATTGCACAGGCATACCGTGACAGGATAATTGTTTTGAAAAACTTACCGATACCGGACACCCTTGCACTCTTATCGGCTAGTAAATATACTGTTGCTCTCCTACTCCCGGTGCTTTTACGCGTATACACGCCGGCTGTTGCACTGTGAGTCGATCGCGGACTGAATCGCGTTGGAGGCGCGCGGTTCTCTCTGGCGGTGCTTGCGGCGCGCGGGCGTCATCTGTTGAACACTGGACGAGGCGAGGAGACGGTGGGTTTTGCGGGGAGTCGCACGGGGCTTTTGTTCGGTGATGCTAGAGAATGTAGAGGCTGTTTGTGCAAATCGAGTGTCGTTTTATTAAAAATTTTACATCGGTGGTGTACAAGAACGGTTTATTTGTATTTCATCCCGGACCGGGAAATGTGTCTTCTTTAGGAGTGACGTGCCGACAGCATCGCGAAATATGATACAGCTCCCTTGGAAATCTGGAAAATTTTTTTTTGAAAGTGTAAGATCGAATTGTTGGTTTGTTTTTTAAATATCATAGGTGAGTAAGTACCATCGTTAGCCTCCTCAAGCTTATCGTGAAGAATCCGAGGGCTGTGAAATTTACTGGAACCTGAGATCTCAGCATTAGTACTCGTAAATACGTCCATAGTTTGTGGTTTTTGTCGACCCAATCGCTGCCGTACGCTGCGTTGGCTACTAACATTGCCTGAAAATTTTTTCAAACTATTTTTGTAGATTTAGTGCCTCACAGAAGTGCCTTTTATTTTTTGGAGCATAATAAATGTTACCACCTGTAAAAATCTGTTAGTTACGGGATGAAAAAAAAGTTGTATTTCTACAAAAAGTGAGTGGATGAATATTCAAAAAGACATAAAACAATTTTTGGCTATGACGTTGCCAATAAACGATTTGTAGAAGTGACTTTAGAAAAAAATGTAGACCTTAATTGAAATACATCATTTTTCGGTGTAGGTACACTTTATGACCAAACAAATGCCTCATATCGTACAAACAAATGATAGAAAAAAGAGATATGGTTTTCATCTGTAACTACTAGTATAAAAAATTGATGTTGTACAACAAAGTAGCAGAGACTAATCTGTGAAAGTAGTGAGTAAAAACTTGCAGGCACCAAAGTGTAACATTTTTTAGGTTTTACAGATTTTACACGTTTAAATGGAAAAAAAATGTTGCGTTGACAATGTCACTCTTGTTTGTTGATTGTATGATAATTATTATATTTAACTGATTATTAATTTTAACATTTTAGGAGGAATTATTGTACTAACATGTAAAGAAAAAAATATAAAATTATTAAACTTAGCAACTTGTTCATAAATTAAAGTAACTACTAATATTTGATATACCTCTTGGGTCAAAGAATCTGCATAGATGCAATAGAGTAACATCTGATAAGTCACTCCGGCTAAAATAAACATGTAAGTTGCTATGTCGTTGTAGTTTGATGCTTTGAATATCTGATTGCGAATGTCACAAGCATTTAAGAAATTATTATTCATCGTAAGATATTCTCTAAATTCATTGTAAAAAAAAAAAAAAAAATAGGAAACACAAACAAATGCAATACCTCCTGTACTCCAAAAATTGCGAGACAAATGTTGACCGACGATGTAATCATAGCAACAAATAGAACTGGACTGAATATTTTTTCAATTTGATGACAAAATCTACCCACACATTTTTAGTATCAAATATTAGGTAAAATTTGTATAAAATCTATTATTTGAATCTCTCTTTAATATCAATTACGTGTACCTTAATATAACTTGGTGTCTTTTGATAAAACCTATCAAATATACTGTCACCTGTTTTTCATCATTTTCATGTTTCAGTACATCATTTATATCAAACTTTAATATCTTAAAAAAAATAAATTACAACTTAATAAAGTCTCCTTCTTCCTGGTTGCACATCAAATTTTTGTAACAGACCTTTAATTGCAGTATGACGTGGGTAACGAATTGAATATACAATGTATCACAGCAAGCCCAATAAAAGGCTGAATTAAAAAACATCCACTCTTCTTTCACGAGGATGACAAAGTACAGTAGTCTACTATTTATTTCAAAAGGATACTCCACTAGATAAACTCTAACAGTCAAGTCACAGGCCTCGTTCATGACTTCGGAGGTAAAGCAGTTGGAAAAAAATTTTCTGAAAATTAAAAAAAAAAAAACCAAACAATTTGAAGAAAAATTCCTCGAGACAATTACGTGTCATTATCTTACAGTACAGGTGGCGCAGCGATTCCTATTCCAAGGACCACGTGAAAAAAATATAACTTGGAAAATAGGAGCGATCTCGCAGCGCTGCTCAAAACTCTGGCCTTGAGACGGTGCTCTCGAGGAGGATATTTTTGCCACATTTCAGCCATCTCTGGTAGTACCGATCTTATGCTATTTATTGCCATTGCTATACGAAAACCCTGCACTCAAAAGTTCTTAAAACCACCCCACGTGTAATTCTTACTTTTATTACGTAAAATACTTTTTGTTACATTCGAGCTTAATTTTATTTCGTGCAAGTGCTGTCAAATCACAGTGGTGCAGTTATATTGGCAATTAACCGTACCTTGAAAGCGCAGATGAAAGAGCTAAGAAGAAAAGAGAGCATTTGAAGTGCGAAGCTGAAATCGTTATTCCAGGACCGCGTTATACTTTGAAATCGACAAAACAGCTCAAAAAGCGCCAAAACAGTTGTCAAAAGAGTCGGCAATTTTTCCAAAATAAAATACTTGTAGTTAATTTTACGGTTGTTTAAGCTGACAGCCAAGCCCATGCATCCCAACATCTTAACGTTGAGCCCCAGATATTTATCGAAACTTGCATCCATCATCCTTGAGCAGTTGAAGCCCGTTTTCCTTCTAACGCTTACCACAAGTAGGTATGTCCAAGCGTACAGCGTTTGATATTCATTAATAAAGAGAAATACCACATTTCGTTTGATACTGTATCACACTACACGTCTTTACTTGGTTGTTAATATTTGAAAGCAAGAGTATAGCCCTGGAGACCAAATAGAAAAAAAAAAAAAAACAGCGTAGCAGTGCATCGCCATTAAAGTTTAATACCTAATTACAGCTTTTTTTTTCTTTTCTCTAGTGCAGGTAAGAAATAAAAAAAACTAAGTAGGTTTCTTAAAACTAAGTTTGCTTCATCAAATAAATACAAGAGAATGTTTTTTTATCAGGCTGTGGTTTTGTTTCGAAAAGTTGTACTCGGTAATTTTTTTTCTCTCTTTTTATTGGGGTACGTCAATTGGGTGTACAAAGCTTACCAGTGTAAAATAGTATAAAATCGTCGAAAGCTTAATTATTTAAATGACTTATACATCTAGAAAAACTCGTATCACATGTACATTTGCACTATTATTGATCTTCGATGACCTCAAGGATCTTGTAAAAAAGCCGTGGTATCGACATTGAGCTCCTCTTCCCTCAATCTCTTGAACTTGAGCGACGACTCGGACAAAGATTTCATCCACAGACTTAGCTCTTCCGATAACTCAAATCTGATTGCGCCCGGCTCAATTTGTTCGATTATGTCGGGTACGTGGATAGCGGATCCTACGATGCTCTGTTTGCTCAGCACCGTTGCGTGTACAAATTTGTCGGACAACTTGACGAATTCATGCTGTGTGTATATATTTTTGTCATCCCAATAAATGAGCTGTGAGAAAAACCGAAGGCGACCAAGTGCATTAAATTATGATTATCATTTTTAATTTTTAATTTACCATTTGAAAACTTACTTACTTCCGTCGTTATTTTGTAGAGGGCAAAAACAGGCATGGGCCGTCTGTACCGTATGGCGGTCGCCCCTTGGACTAATTTTCCGCCGTTTTTCTTGATTTCCCGAAAAATACCGCAACGGTCGTAAAAGAAGGAACGAGCAAAGTCCAGCTCTCTCACGTACCTGGCGTTGTTCATGTGACTGAGGAATATGTCAACGTCTGTCGTCAAGCACAACCCTGAATGTAAAAACATCAGTAGGAAATAGTACACGATTTTTCCAAACGTGTTATCATACAATTCGTTTTTCGAATCTATTAATTTGCATGTAGAGAGATGGATTATCCTTATAGCATAAAATCCTATGTGGTGTAATGATATTCCGTAAAAAAGTGTTGACTCACTGCTCTCGAGGGTACTTATTAAAATTAGATTCACGACGTAGGATTGTTTTTCGTATTGGTTTTTGCACTGGATGAACAGAATTGTTAAAACTGGTTGTAACGTTTATAAAAAAATTTAAAAAATTTTTTTTTTTTTTTTTTTTTTTTTTAAAAAAATTTTTTTTCCCCCCACGGGGTCGGTTTTTTTTTTTTTTTTTTTTTTTTTTTTTTTTTTTTCTTTTTTTTTCTTTTCATCTAGCAAAAAGGGGTTTCTGTAATAGCTACAACACAACTACAATATACGTATGTACAATGTCTTCATTATCATATAAGTTTGGGTGTGCACGATACGGAGTGTACAAAGAAACAAGGAAAAAAGTAAAAATGAAGAAATGGAATGACCATCACCATCCATTACGTTGAACAAGCCAAAGATCGAGTTTACGGTATTAATTAGAGCAAAGCTACGGGTGTATATATAATATACGCTCGAGCACGAAGCCTTGCCGTGTATAGATTCAAATCGGTATAAGGAGAAGAAGAACAAGGGCATACCATACACGAGTACAGTTAGCCGATGGATTAGATTAGAGGGGAATACCGATACATCGTGGACGTATATATGTACTTTGGTGAATGAAAGTTCGCGTGTATAGGCACGTGTATTCATATTACGTATATAAACATACGTGGATAAGAATACACGGCGGAGAGCCATTAACCGTTTAGAGGAGCTAAATGCATTGTGATGTTTTAAAGGAAAAATATCGAGGATGCCGTATAGGTACACCGCGATAAAACTTATACCTAGCTATTTCGTGATCGGGGGGGGGAGGGAGGAGTAAAATTTCCGTATTGAATTTAAATTATCTATTCTTGCTTCGCGGACAATGTACAACCTATATGGAGTAAAATGTAATACCCCGGAGTCAAAGGGGATTACATTTTATTCAGGGATCGAGTAAACCTGTACGGCAAATAAAAATTTGTAACTGTTGTCATTATTTGAATATCTGCGTAACAAAAGGATCGAGTACGCGTACAGCTAAAACGAGACGAATCTGAAGCGAGCGGTGCACCAAACATCAGTGTCAGACACTTTGGCAACTCGCGACGTCACACCGTAATAACGCACGAGGTGTAGTTGTACCATCACATGTATAGCAAGCCTATACACATCACATCACACAAGCTGTGGACTAATGAACGTTCAAGAGAGAGAGAAAAGGGGGGAACAAGCGGTCCCCCCCGACTTCCTGCCAATTGCGGGCAATTTGCAATCATCTATGATCCCTCCCCCCCCCTACACGTTCCTATGGGTCCTCGACGAGCGTGTGCCTCGTTCGTCTCGCCTCACCTCTCGCATATATATGGATCCAGCGAGACTTTTCACGATATCGGACCATCACCAAAGCTACACCGAGGTGTTTTTTTCCACAAAATGTATATACGTGCTTGTTTATCATTCAAAGCCTCTTTTTCTTGTTGCAATTACTTGGATGGCCTTTAGTGTATATACATGCCATTGATTTTTTTGCGAGAGCTACGAGATGGAGTGCCAGGTCACCTGCTTCAATCCACGGTTACTTAACAAAAAACGCGGAAGAGGTGATTTTCATAATATATTTGTCCTGGTAAAAACCAGTTATCGCACGATAAGTGCAAAACTTGGTTGATTCAAGCAATGGGGATCTAAAGCGCACACGAGCGCGATGAGGAGCATCATATCGACAACGATAGCCTCCCGCTCGCATCTCTGACGGATGAGCTTTCACACCCATAGTCCATTAAATCAATCTAAAACCCCCCTTTCTCCGTGGCAACTGATGGTGTTTAAAAAATCCAAGTGACCAGACGTACAAACATCTATCCACGATCGATACGTGATAGTGTATTATCATGTCCCTTTTTTGAACAGCTTCAGTCAACTGTTCGTCCGACGTTGCAAGATTATTCAAGATTACTCAAGTATTTGCAGCTCCCGAGGTGTGGGTACAGTGTTTACCACGCAGCCAACCGAGCAAAGGACCGAGCTGCTGGGCTCGTAAAACGCCGAGACCAAACACAACTCCTCCTCTCTCTCTCTCTCCCTTTCTATACACGCAATAACACTCGGCGATGAAAAACTCGCCTATACCACCATCAGAGCAAACAAACCTCGTGCAATAAAATTAGTCGCGCCACATGCGCAATAAGATGCCAAAGAACGAGGGAGAGAGGAACTATATACACGCGGGTGGGTATATTTCTCTCCTCGTTTTAACGATTGTCCGTTCAAAAGGGAGCGCTTTGAGGTTGCCATGAAGATTTTCGAGGCCTAACAAACAAAAACAACTAAAAAGCCAACCTGGGCCGCTGCTTCTGTATATAGCCACCGTACGATGATTCGGTCCGCGAAGCAGATAGCAAGTGTATATACAGAGTTGCTCCGACTTCCCACGTGATGTAATTCCCAAACGTACGCTCGGTCCATTATTTTCTCGCCGCGATTGTTCTTCGTTGATCGGCCCTTGCGGGACCTTCGGGGCGAGAGATCGGCCGGTTAATGCGTGCGCGCGCGTCGGCTGGGGAAAATTGAAAGGCCGTTTCATTGTCTGTGCCGGGAAAGTGCCGATTTTTCCATCGGACGAGGTGAAAGCTCGCGAGGGGGCTTTCCTCGACAACCCACTGCACCACATTTTACGGTGCAATTGAATTGGATGTTTTTTTTTTTTTGTTTTGTTTCGCTGCACCTCGTCGAGGAGTAATGGAGGTGGGCGAAACTGGTACACATTTGATGCGTATACGCCGCGAGTTTCGGATAATCAACGGTATCGAAAATAAAACGGCAACGCCCACGCGACGCGTATTTTCACAAAACTCGGAGCTCTTCCTCCTTCGCGATCGAGCGCGTGGGCGTATAGGTGATACTTTTCCGAAACTTTTGCGATATCGTATATATGTACTTTCAAGTGAAATTCCCGAGGTAGATGTATATAACGCGAGAGCCATAAATCACGGGCTCGATACACGGGGGCGCATCCCCTGATGTAAAATCCATACGGCGCTTATCTGTGGGGGGGGGGGGGGGGAATTGAAGGTATCTTACGCGCCGTTCCCCCTATCGCTGTGGTGAATAAGTGCATGGCCTGGGCGTGCGAGAGGAAGTTCGCCATTGTGTGTCTGGGATCGGGAAGAGGAGGTGAAGTGTACGTGGCCAGCCAGCCATGGCTAATTTGACCGATTGCCAATCGGTTCGGGGCTGCACCTGCGCGACTCGCCCACTGCAATGCACCTGAAAACTTTCTTTCAAACTCGTCCTTTGACAATTTCTACATAACAATATACTGCAGCTGGTGTGTACGTGTGTATTGGTTGATGGTTCTGAAGCGCTGAACGAAAGTTTCTCCGGCGTCAATCGTGTTTGGTGGGAAACAATGGAAGGAGAAAGTATGATCTCCCAGTTGTGGGAGTTCACCAAAAATCAAAGGGAATAAAAAAAAGTTGGGATAATCGTACAGCTATCGATGACTACCAAAAAAAAAAAAGGAAAAAAAAGAATATTTTCCTGTATCCGTTTCTGCGTGCGGTGCATCGGACTCACCGTTGCGCAACGAACAATTATCGAACAACGCGGAGGCTCGTTTGCGCGATTATTGCCCCTCCGCGTTGTACATGTATATAATACACCATTAGTCGTGCGGAAAAAGTCTGTGACGTCTCTTTCTTAATCCTCGTGACGAGGTGGGCTGCTGCTCCGTCGTCCCGTACGCCCACGCCATTATATGCTTCTTCTTCTTCTTTTCTTTTCTTTTCTCTCTTTTGGCTATAAGCATACGTGCGTGTGTATAATACAAGCTCGTCTGCGTGGTATTACCATACATTTGGCTCAAAATTTGCTGACGATCGGTGAGTTAAGCGAGATACATACCGATTTCTGAATTATGGGATTTTCCAACGAATAATCGTAGAAATGCCGATCGTCGACGAGTTAGATCACGTGTGCGTACAGCGTGTGCGTGTGTTTATTGGTAAGCCGAGTTTAAGTGGGCCACTTGACGTGTAATTTGTCGGTCCGTGCGTGGCGCGGAATTCATAATCAGCCGTGCACGAGGGAGGCACGACAAAAGTAAATACATACATCGCGCAGTACATATAGGTACATTTCGCGTGTATTTAATTTCGCAAGACGCCCCGCGACGGTTCATTCGCGTTATCGGCAGAGAAGAAAAGGAAGCTTTTAATCAATCCCTTCCCCAGTAATATACATATTATATACACTTGTATGGTTTTACTCCTACGCGCGAGTATTATATTCATCTCGGAGTAGGTGGCTCACCAACACGTGTATATTGTACATAATTTTGCCATCAGGTATATATTGTATGAGAAAAGCGAGAGCTGCGCCCTCCTCGTGTTCTATAACCCATAGCGCCGCTATTAACATTGCGCAAAGCTTTTGCCAATACCTATGAGGGGGTAACGCCATCGGCTATTCTTCCAAGCGTCGTGTGAACGGAATTTCGTTGGGCCTCCGGTGCTCCTCGAATTATGAGCTGCGCACGTGTATTTTTATTTTATTTTAATCCTTAACGAACCAATTCCCACGGGCCATCGCGTTAATCGCTCGGCCATCAGCCTCGGCGTGTGCATAGGTGCTTGGATTAATTCTTTCCCGTCTGTTTCCACTAAATCATCTCGTCAAGGCTGCTTCGTCAAATGCATCCAATCTACCGTCAATGCGCCTCCTCCTCTTTATCCACGTCGCTCGCATGGACCTCTAAACGCGAGCGTTTGTCCATACTGTGCGCAGAAACCGGGGCTCATCGCGACGTCCCAGATTACCTCTCTCTGTGTTTCGGGTGATAAAACACTTTGTTCCTTTCTGACGCGTTTGACTGTGTCGCGATGAAAGGAGTCCGTTCGTTTCGTTGGAAAGATTTTCATTGAATACCTCGTTGAAATTGCGTTTTTAAGTTATTATCTCATACTTTTCAACTGTTCAACAAATGACGCTGGGTTACGATTCTAACTGTGCACAATAACATGCTATGGAGATGAATATACCTTTCCCTCTGGATGATCGATCGTTTTTTGCTACAACCGATTTCGAGGGCTTGAATCGTTTGTTCAACAGTATTACAATGGCAGTTCCAATTAAAAATCATGTAACCGTACAATTCACACGTTTAATATATATGTGTACGTAAATCTGTTGGTGTAATATTACGTGAACAATGCGTTAATATGTTCCTTGTTGCCGGTGCATGGAAATTCAAGCATCAGGTAGCAGAATTTCTCCGAGTGGAAGTTAAGAAATTTTCCATCCCCGGATGTTTTTTTTTTCCTAAAATTGCGCCAAATCTCACCGAACAACCACTCTCACCTAATTAAGCCCTACTTTCGCGCTTCCTCTCGCTAGCGCACGAGATCAACTACGTTTCGCTCGTTGCTAGATCCAAAAAAAAAAAAAAAAAAAAAAAAAAAAAANAATTATGGTATAAAATCAAATTTTTTATATTTTTTTAACAAATCTACTGCACTTGTAACAAAATAAGAATTTGGCACTGGAAAAATCGAAATGTTTTGAAAGAAAACAAAAAACACTTGGCATTATCAACGTGTGCCGTCCGAAGAATCACATGTGATGTGCAGCTGATGACTCTTGAGTGAAAATTATAATTTGTCGTTGCATCCGTTGTTTGAACTCAAGTGCTCTGAGCGCTCAAAGCTTCGTGACTGTACTACCATCTGTGAAAATTGTTCAGTACCATTTAACATTCTCAATTTCATTTGAGCTCCCTAGCTTTTTCGACTCCTTTCCAAGAGAGGGCAGTACATCCATGATTAAGTCTGGATAATCATTTTTTATGTAAATTTATTTCAAAAGTTTAAAGTGTCATATATACCACTTTGATTATCTGGTAAGACTAAAACTAACTAGATATTTTTTTTCGATTTATTGGCTTTGAATGTTTAAATTTACATACCCAACTGTAAGAGTATTTTGTCCAGTGCCCGTATCTACGTACCTATAAATAAAACTTATGAATTTATATACGTAACCTTTGTTGTTCTGACTATCAAAACAAAAGCTGTTGTTAAAGATATTTTGGATAAGTTCTAAGGTATATTGTCGATTTATTGATTTTTTTACAGTACAAAATGACAATAGAAGTGCAATCAATAATCTAAAAAAGTTCCGCTTTGAATGTACGTAGCAATAAAAAATTAATGAATGGCTAAAAAAAAATTTTTTGTAATAAAAATATACAATCGTTATTTGTAGTTTTAATNAAACATCATTCGTTGTTATCATTCGATAAAATAAACTTTATTTCGATACAAAAACTTGCTATACCTCGTAAAAAATATACATTTATAGATGCTAAAACTATTTTCCTAAGAAAAAGTAAAACAATCCTCTACACCTATATAAAAAGTAAGTGATAAACAACTATGTCAGGGATGCCTATTGAAAGGCCATTTTTGTACACATGTAAGGCATCGTTTCAGTGTCAAGTTGTTTGGCAAAATTTTGGCTTCTAATTCCAAACGCTCAACTTCAGTTTCACTTTTTCTTGTACCTCAACGAAGACTCTTCCATAGAGTCCAACCAGAGTTTCAATTCTTTGGTAATTTCAGGCCTCACGGCGCCAGGCTGGACTTTCTCGACTATCTCGGACACGGGAACTTTGAGGCCAGTGGCGCTTTGCTTGCTCAGCACAACGGCGCGCACAAAGTTGTCCGACAAACTGATGAACTCGTGCTCCAGGTAAAAGTTGCGCTCGTCCCAGTATATTAGCTGCGAACGAAAAAAAAAAAAAAATTTTTAACTGGTGCTAAGCAACTTTTTTTTTTTTATAATGTAAAACTATTATTCCTACCTCCAATTTATAGTTTAGTAAATAAATTACCTGAGTAGTGACTTTGTAAGGAGTGAATATAGGAAGCGCCCGTCGGTATCGCGTGGAAGATGCACCCTGAACAGCTCCACCTCCCCTCTTGGAAATTTCAGCATAAATACCCGAACGATCGTAATAGTGGAAGCGCGCAAAGTCCAGTTCGCGTAGGTAGCGCGCATTGTTCATGTGCTTCAGGAATATATCGACGTCCATGGTCAAGCAGATACCTGTTGTAGATGACGCAAACATTTTTTTTCTTTTTTTTTCCATTATGAGGAGTGATAGTTATAGACGATTTTGAAAATTATATTTTAGCTAGACAAGATCATAGTGGTTGGGTGATATTTTTAACATTTGTTTGGAAATATTTTTTGTAGCTCGAGTATGCAAAAGAATTGATTTTTCATGGCGACTGTTCTGTTCACATGTGGTAATTTATACGGTTCTGCGACTTATTTGAATTTCTTTGATTCAGCCAGTCATCTAGTCACATTATAATTTGGTGACCTAATATGTGGCGCAGTATTAAGCGATCGAACTTTTTTGGGATCGAAAATTTCATTCGGTTAAAATATTTTTTGATTATGACTAGTCAAACGCGTTGTATCGCTTCATACGCGTGTATGCTTCGTATACGAGCACGTTAGAAAGTATACTACAGTTATATGACCGACAGAATAAAGTAAGTAACCACAAATTGTTTGAAAAAGATTTTTTTTTTTTTAAATTTTAGTAGATCAAATGGTTTTACTAGAAAAAAATTTAATTAAAAAAATAAAAATTGCATTAGTTAGCGTTAGAACATGAAAAATGTAATACAATAGCATGAGCGACATTTAAATATCAATTTCAATGTTGGAACAAAAAATCAATGTACAATCTTACCATGGATGGTTGTTTTTTCAAAAATTTTCGACCTCTTTTGAAATAGTCTTCCAAAGCCGATCGTAAAGGCGATTCGAAGAAAGTAGTTGACATCGAAGAATACGTAAAGTATTACGATGCACGCGAGGGTGAAATAGCTAAGCATGTTGATTCACACTTCACTGGTCGACGGAAAAATGAAAAAATATGGTTTACCAAAAACTAAGGAAAAAAAATAAATAAAGAGAAAGAGGAGTCTCTGCTCAACCACTTGGTCAGCCGCAGACTGACTTGGAGTTTTTTGACCAACGCTGCAGAATTCCAGTTTTCCAGTCGGTCAGCCGGTATGTGTGTGTGTGTTCCCGTTATAATCGCGCGCCGCGAAGTCGATGAAGAAGTTGAGCGCGGGAAGATTTCAATTTAAGATTATAGGCTTATTTGTTTATTTATTTGATGGATTATTTTAAATATTTTTTTATTTATTTAAATATTTTTTTTTTTTTACGCTTGACAAACCTTGTTTCTCGTCCATGTGTATTGGAAACGTGGGAATAAGAATAACTTTTTGTTTAGTGTGTGTAAGTTAAGTACTCGGATAATTTAGAAACCTTAAAAAGAATTTTGGTTATCCATGTGTACATATAAATTAAAAATCCTCGTAAATATACTTACGATTTTTTACAATTTTTCAGATTGTTACAAGTTGTATGGAAGAAATTTCTCATGTAGAATAATCATCTTGGAGTCATCTAAAGTACTTTTACTTGAGTAAAACTTTAGGAAAAAAATTCTATTGCTGAGAATTAAACATTTTTCTCTATAATTGTCTCATACATTTCATAGTTGGACTTAATGTAAGATCATTAAATTAAGAAGCACTATTGAAAAGTAGGCCACAGGATACAATAACAATCACAATAAAAAATCTGTTGGTATGTGTAAAAAGTCTCAGTTAACGACATTTAAAATCCTCAACAATTTTCTAAAGTTTGATATTTCGAGTGTATATTTTTATATTAAAATTTCATACCCATTGGTATTTTTATTACAATTGGTTTCCAGTGAAAACGCTCAGTTAAACGAGAATTCATTTAGTTCAATAACTTTTATTCATAATTATCTTTATACACAACAATGCAGTGGAAGTAGGAGCCAATCGTTGATATTGACTCGATTGCATTAATTCATAAACGCGTTTGCAAATTTATTCGAGCGATTGTCTCTGTTTCACAGTATCACCTGGCCTCCTACAAACAACACATCACACAGACTAGAAAGACTGATTTGGCCAGTACGTGTAAACCACAGCAGAGGCTCCTTGAGCTCCATCAGTAAGGGAAGAGTTACCGATTTCATGTACATAAAAAAAAAAAAAAAAAAAATTAAAAAAAGAAAAATCAATCAAACGTAGGTTGTCTCGCTGACCGACTGATCGTCGCGGCCGTTGGCTGCAGGTAAAACAGCCGTCGTTGTCACTGATAAAACGACGGCTTCTTCTGTTCGTCAGAAATGCGTCGATACAGCTTGTGGAGGCAATTGCGCTTGTTGTCGCAGATTCGCCGAGGAAATATCATTGCTCTCCAACCACCTAGCCACTTCCGCTGGTATTTCCGGGCGTACGTGTGGCACCTAGAAATCATATGAGTAGATAATATATAGATGTACGGGAATAGATAGACTTGGGCACGTATGATTGTTCAATTTTTTCGCAGTATAGTTAAAAAATTATACTTTTTACCAAAAGGTAAAAATTTAATGCATTACTTGGGCTCAGAAATTTTTTTTTTTAATCACTTCTTTTAATATGGTATCTTCTTTACAAATTTTGTTAGCAAAAACAATCCATAACAATTGGGAAAAAAAATAATTTAAACGAAACAAAAAAAACCAGTTAAAGTAGTTGAAAAAGTAATTGAATAATTTTATTTCGATTTTTTTACAATAAATGTTAAATGTATTTCACTTATCTGATATGAAAAAAAATTTTTCTCACTATTTTATTGTAAATAGTGGTAAATAAAAAAAATTTGTTTATCAAAAACAATGCACTTTATCGCGAAAGAAATTTTTTTTTCAAAACTGTTCCGAAATCCAGAAAACACTTGTGAGTAAGCCTGTTAAGATACATACGCTCATCAATATATTATTATTCAGTAGTCGTAAAAGCAAAGGAAATTACTATAAAATAAAAAATAGGTATTTCAAAAAACTTACAATATATAATTCTTGTTCAAAAAAAAATTTGGAATTATATGATTGAGAAACAAAAAAAAACGGAACGAACAAACAGATTCAATTTCTGAAAATTAAACACTAGTGCATACAAAAAAATTAATGGAAGCTATTCTCTTTGTACCTTGATTAATAGAATTATTTTAATTCAAGATAAGCCACTAAAAAAAATTGGTAGGTACCTGCAATTTTTTAGTAGTGGATATAATAAAAATTGTTTCTCTTTAATATTTAATTATGTACAAAAATGTATAAAACCGTTTAAAATAATGTTACGTCAAATAACGTAGTGCAAAAAAAATTCTGCCATGCGAAAGAGATTTTTCGAGTTGGTAACCCTTCCCACACTGTGAAAAATATTGTTCAAACTATTTTTTGAAAACCATGTGGTAAACATGTTTTTACACACGCGAAACTGTGCGTGAAATGTTCATTTTCCGTGTACTTCGGTCTTTATCAACACAGAGGCACTTGACGAACCTCAAGAACCTATATATACATACTGAAATAAGAAAAAAAAAAAAAAAATTTTTCAATTTCGATGATCCCAAATTAAGCCTTATTTGGCTCTATCTCCATTATTTACGGNAAAAAAAAAAAAAAAAAAAAAAAAAAAAAAAAAAAAAAAAAAAAAAAGCATAAACTCTTTCGGGCTCTCCACACAACACAACATTGTCTACAAGCGTCGCAAAAGAAATAAAAGACGCGCAGCATCCAGCGAAGCGTGGGCATTAGTATTTCACATGCGTTGCACCGGGGCTTGATTAATCTCTCAAATGCGCGCTCGTGCCACTCCGCCTGTAAGAAGAAAGTACAGGAGAGTACACGTATACACAAGGTATACACCCATGGCTCGGAGACCGACTACTATATACGTGTATACCTACTTAGGGCTCTCTTGATCGCGTATACACATATACCTATATTATACGCTCGCTTGATTCATTGTTACCGGCCAAGTGACGAGAACTAATTGGTGGAGCGGGCCATACTCCGCGCCCGCCCTATTGTACACATTACGCTCATTAGCATGCATTTGTGAATGTTGAATTTCTTTTTTCGTTCCTCTTTCTGTTTGGCCTTTTTTTTTCGTTTTTTATACTACCATTAGCGACGACTGCTAGGTTTCATTCGCGCAAGTGTTGATTTATTACGTGCTGGGCGTAATGAAAAATTCCTTAGATGGGCTTTTACGGTTTAATTTCGGGTGGAAACGGTTTTGATTAGCTGGAAAGTATACACGGCTGCGCCTTGGCACCCGGAATTTGTTACGTGCGCGACGGGGACTTGAGTTTCGTAACAGAGTTTAATATCCGCAGCGTTGGATAACAAAAATGGGATGCGGGGTTTGGAGGAACAATGCATTCGCTCATCATTAAAAGTGTCTCCGAGAACTTTAAAAGCGCTTTTTTGCATCTAAACTGGTTTTCTATTTTAAGAAAAATTGTCGAGCTCGCTCTGATCACGTTTTCGCCATTACTCTACCGAAAATCGCACGTACGACGTCGTGCAGATTTTTATTTATTTATTTTTTTTATTTCCATAAATTTCCAGCATTTTATTTATTGTGAAAAAAAACTGACCCACTTCCGTGGTTATTTTTAAAGGTGCAAAAATATTTTAACCAGTGAACGAATTTTTTTTCAATTCTCGTAACTTGGCAGGATTTTATTCATTGAAAAAAAAAAAAAAAAAAAAAAAAAAAACAGCTCTTGCCGATCCAAGTACAGCTCTGCACCAGATTTTAAAAAAAATGCAAATTAGATATCAACCGATCTCATCCCAGATATCAACCGGGAGTCAAAGATTTTCACGATGCACGTGATAGCGTAATTTANAAAGTAATTAAAGTAGACGACAGCAAAAGCTCGCAAAAGTAAGTGATGCAAACAAAGGCTTTGCGCGACAGCATAAGTACACCCAGCACGGCTGTATCTCACGAGTGGCGCTTGAGTTCGAAAACGTGAGAGAAGATAAGAGAGAGAGAGAGGAGGCAAGAAAGAGACGAAAAAAAAAAAAAAAAAAATACAAGAGCTTTGCATGCACGTATATATAGTTGTAAAGTATAATAAAAGGTCGTCGGCTGCAATTAAATCGCGCGTAGCTGGTGCGCGGGTGTGTGCAAGCTCACCTGCGTGACGCCAGACTCTAGGTTGCCGTTCTGCTTGACGCCCCGATCGATAAGGACGCCCATGACGGCTTCAGCGCTGCAGTCGAGCACGCGCTGCCGGCACATGGCGATCGCCCGCACAAAGCCGTCCGACGGTGTGACAAAGCGGTGCTCCATGAAGATCGACCTCTCGTCCCAGTAAATTATCTGTGTACAGGGTATAGTGTAGGTATACATAAAAAAAAAAACATCGGGGTAAGGGTAGAAGCTTTTTCACGCGAGTAAAGTGAGTCCCGCTTTCTCCATATATTTTGACACTCATGTCACCTCAAAACGCGTTCGCTTAATTAAACCTTGGGGGGGAAAGGGAGGAAAAAAAGGTAACGCTTCGCTTGAACCGCTGACACGGAAAAAAAAGTTCGATTTCTAGTGACATGAAATATTCAAATGGAAAAAAAAGCTCTCAGAGCTTGACACCTTTGCGTCGCTGTTAAAATACATCGAGACAATGTATTGTGCTCGTAATATGTATTTACATGCAATAAAAAAATAACAGGTGCATTCATTACCTTAGAAGTAATCTTAAAAATAGTAAGCGGCTTGAGGAACCTCCGGTAGCGTATGGTCGCTGCTCCCTGGACAACACCCGAGCCCTGCGAGCATATCTCCCGATAGAGATTCGTGCGCTCGTAAAAGTCAGCTCGGGCGAAATCGAGTTCTCGCAGATACCTGGCATTGTTCATGTGGTACAGTAGCCAATCCACGTCCGTTGTGGTGCAGAGGCCTGTTGCGCAAAAAAAAAAAAAAATACATGAAATGTCCGACATTACATACGTACACGTGTGTGTGGCGAGGATGCTTTGCAATTATTCCACCTGCATCGGAGAAAGGGTACACATATGTAGGTCTGCGTCATCAGGGTAATCAATAAAATAAATCGCACGACAGATGGAGCGTAGGACGTACGTGCTCAGCTGTTGTAGGTGTAGGTATTATGTATACAGACGCTGCAAGCTCGCTGCTGGCCGGCCTATGTCAAGGTCAGGCGAGCGTCAGTTTGTACGGATTCCCGGATTTTTCCAAAGCGCCGGTCGGCTACGTGCAACGTATACCGAGTTTTGCGTGAATTACTTGCCTTTGATCTTCAAAGAAAGCTTTTTTTTTTTCAATACAATTCATCGCGCGAGTAAGCTCAAGTGAATGGTCGAACTTTTATTTTTACCGGATGACGAGAGCTTTTCAATACTCTGCTAATGGGGTAAGCGGGAGGCTTTTATAAATACTTTGACCGATCGATGAGGAATTGCGCGGTTAAATGCTCGAGTGCGAATTACGGAAATTGCCGGTCCCTTTGGAATATCATTTTCTGACGTTACGAGCGCTAAAAAGGAGACCCGCCGTTTTACGATCTTGCCGTACCGAAAAGATAAAAGTAAAGAAAGGAGTAACTCCGATGCTTTCAAGGGCGCGTGAGTCTGAAAATTATGTTCAACGAGTGAATCGGCACAACGAGCCTTTGTGTTGTCGCATTTGTCGATTAATTTTTTTTCTTTTTTTTCTTTTCATATCCACAAAGTGACTTTGTGATCACATTATTAGCTACTGCTTCGGAAAAAAGCTACCACACGCGTTTACAAAGACAGGATACGATTTTTATACGATTATCTGGTAAATAACAGAGCAAAAACCTGTTTTGAAGCTTTTGGTTTTTTCGAGCTTCCGTTTTGATCAAATCTATCATTCCAAATGACGGATCTTCGCTAAAGTTCAATATATGGATAATCTGCTGTACAAACTATACTATGTAAAAAAAAAAAAAAAAAAAAAAAAAAAAAAAAAAAAAAACCTCTAAAGATATAAGAAGCTGAAAAAAAATTTTTCTCACTATTTTATTGTAAATAGTGGTAAATAAAAAAAATTTGTTTATCAAAAACAATGCACTTTATCGCGAAAGAAATTTTTTTTTCAAAACTGTTCCGAAATCCAGAAAACACTTGTGAGTAAGCCTGTTAAGATACATANAAAAAAAAAAAAAAAAGAAAAAACAATAAAGCTCTCCAAAGGATAATCGATCGTATCTACGGTAGACGCAATCTCGTCTTTGGTGCAGTGTACGAGTATATACACACACACACGTATAGGAACAAACAAGTATATGTATACATATCCGCGAGAGGAGAAGAGTCGATGCATTATTTCGCCGCATTGCATCGAAGGCCATCCGGGAGAAAAAGACAGAGTCACTCGGCTGCTCATTTCCCTGACCTTAACTCACTCGAGACGCGCTCTCTGTGCATTACTCGCGAAAAGAGGGATACATACACAATTGGTGGGGAGGGATGTACGAATATACATACATATTGTATTGTTCAGTTAACCAGCAGTAACTATTATACGCATACGAACGGATAATTTCATCATTTGTCCCGAGCACGTGGAGCTTTAACGAGCTTTTGGGGAAAAAAATGCGCGGAAGAAAAAAAACTGACCGTGTGGAATTTTTTCAACGCCAAGCCGTAATTTGTTTTCGATGAAGAAAAAAAAGTAGCTGAATACCTATGTACGTATATGCATTACAATTATACGTGTATACACGTTACCTCGTTCGGCCTTTAATTACCGACTCGACGTGTTTTTCGAAAAAGTCGGCAAATCGTTCGCGAACCATCGGAGGAATAGCGAAGAAGAAAATTCGAGTAAACAAAGCTCAAGGCGTATCGTCATTAAAAGTAATTATATTTATCAATGATAGGGTGGTAAGACACGTGCAACAAACATATACTGACCGTAAACCGAAGTCTCGTCGAGTATGTGCACGCGTTTGCGGCAAAAGCGAGCAAAGAATACGGTGGTGAACATGCGCAGGAAGTAGTGGACCTCGAAGAGCGCGTGGAGGAGCACGAGAGCACCGAGCACCGCTACCAGTACCCAGCAGGTGATCATAATCCTCGTCTTTTGTCCCCCTCTCTCTTTCCCTCGTTGATTTGATGATTATGTAGATGGAACTTTTGAGCTTCCCACCTGCAATTATATTTTGTTTCCACTCGTAAATATGAGGCTTATTTACACCTGAGAAGAGGTGATGGTGTTGAAGTTGAAGGTGAAAAGGTGTATAAATGTAAATTGTGATTTTTGAGCAGCATTCGAGTGGCAGGATACAAGTATGATTTACGGTCAAATTATTCAAGTACAGAGAAAAAAAATAGTTTCATGCGAAATAACGCGAGCTCACGTGGATTTTTACGAGCGTGCGTCCCCTTGGCTGATCAGCAGGCACTGGCCAAAAAAAACGTCCAGTGGCCTATCGACTCCGGCGTGGGAAATCCCTCTCGACATCTTGTACATGAAGACTCAGCTGAATATCGTTCCCGACAACGGAGGCGGCTTGCAGCAGCAGCTTGCCGAGCTTGTCGTTTCGCTCGCGGTCATCTTTTTTTTTCTCTTTTTTTTTTTTTTTTTTTTTTTCGTAGGCACGCAAATGTAGAGATAAGGCAGCAAAGAGCTTAGCTTCGTCGTCGTCGTCTTCTTCTTCTTCTCATCAGTGATGCAGGGGTGAGATGAACTGCTGTACGTAGCTGAAAGGGAGCACTTCGTTTTTCACCTGAAACATGTACACACGTATACATGTACACATGGGCGCACGTACCATCACGTAAAATTAGTCTCTTTTCTTAGCTACGCTTTACCAATGGCTTCTCTTTAACCCTCATCTGTAAACTTTTGCGTTTCTTATTTTTTCCTTGAGCTTTTTTTTTTTTTTTTTTTTTTTTGAGGGATGACCAATGACGCGTGAGTTTTTTTTTAATTTGACACTTATCCGAAAAAAAATTAAAAAACAGAATGTTTTATTAAATTTTTTGACTGAGGATCATGTGTCTAAAGCCTCGGGGCTTGAGATCTGGTACAAGTGAAATAATTTTCTACGGTGCGGAAATTAAGTCTAGCCTACGATGGTGGCAACATAAAGTTCTCTCGGAAAATTTTCATGACACATATTTTTTTTTTTTTTGCGTTGCGCGTACATTGATACTCGATCGATCATTTTATGTAATGTGATGTACCGCACCACCTATGAGGATGAGGTTTTAATCAAATTTTCTACAAACTCTACGAAAAAAAAAAAAAAAAAAAAAAAATCCAATAAATTGTCAAAGTACACACACACCAAAGCCAACTCGCGATCTGGTATTCTACAGGCATGTTCTTCCAGCGGCCGATAAAAAATCGTGCAACAAGCCAAGTTGCGCAATCCGCACCACCAAATACGCTGCCCAAAGAACACGGAAGAGCTCGATCTTTTTTTTTCACCCCAGTAAAAGCAACTTGTAAAATTGTCGAGGGGCTCTTGAAATAAGTTTAAAGCTCGATGTTTAGTGCAATAAAACCCTTGCGTAGAGAGTCGCGTTTTTATCGATTTATTCGCGTATCGGTATATATATTTACGAAGTAGATCGATTAATTGACTTACCAAAAAAAAAAAAAAAAGCCAACAATGGAATATTTACTTTACAACAAAACACACTTGGTATCCGTTTTACTGCGAAGCGCATAATACGTCCTACAGCAATAAAGCCCTCAGGTGCATTACTCTTCCTCCAAGACTAGGTCACACGCCCCGACTCTATCGAGCAATAGTCTCGAGGCTTTCGAGCTCCGTAAATGTCCGTTTCTCGAAAAAAAGCGTGAAATATTCGTTTTAAACTTTATTTCTCTAATTCCAAGGGTTTTCTACACAGCCTCATGATTTTATTTTCCGGGTAAGACACACGTGGTCTTTTTTGGGGAACAATCGTCCAAAACGGAAACAAAACGAGCTTCCGCGACTTTTACCGGCGCGACGGAAGAAAAACCCCGGCGACGCTCGCAAAGTTGGTCAGAATTTAAATTCCCGTACAACTGCGCACTGCGTGAGCAAACCCAAGTAAGTCCATTCCGAAGCGGAAGCGAAACATCGGAGGTCAATATTTTCGTTCCAAAGAGTGCGCCTTTGTGATTGGCTTTTATCACTCAGTTCCGTACGTAAATATCATGCGTTAGTTTACTGTGAATGGCAAAAAAAGTCCAACCTGCTTGTGGGACTCCAAGAAAGGAGAAAAGGCCACTCGAACGAAGACAATGCCACAAGTATCATCCACGGAGATGCCCACCGCGTATAGCCCAATGACCGACGATTTGTACGGGACACGTGGGAAAACGAACAGAGGACCAGGAGTGGGAAAAGGAAAAAAAAAAAAAGTTATTCACTCGACCAAGTTCTTTATAAGGTGACGCACGTGCATCGAAGCAAACGTTTCCCCCGAACTGTACGCGTTGAATCACGAGGAGCGACAATAAAAAAAAAAAAAAAAAAACGCCGCCCACTTGCCAGCCACGTCGTCACTATATATAAGTACTTACTTAATTGCGTATTTCAGTAAGAAAAAAAAACCCGCGTGCATCGATCGAGTTACTCGCTGATGGATGACCATGTTGTTGTTGGTTTTTTTCCCACCAATTGCTGACTCGATCGTCCACGTCAGTTTTTTATACGCACACACACCTATGCTTGAAATAGAAAAAAAAAAGAAGCTAAGCCTGCAAGAAAGTATAAAACGTGGATGGGTGTATTATCACACTCCCACGAAATTTTCCAATGCGCGTAGCCCAGTTGACTACATACTTATACAGGGAGTGACTTGGTAATCACGTGCATATGTGTACACGAAGGAACCGTCGACGTGGTTAGAATGCAACGCGATGGATTGCAGCAAAGAAATCGAAAACAGCGCGCGTTCACGCACAAACACACGAGCGAGCTTCGCAATACCGGTTTTCTCGAGAGTTACCGATCTCGATCCATCGGTGGGGGGGGGGGGAATCGCTCGTACTCGTCAGCACTTATTTGCCGGTGATGCTATGTTTTCCGTCGTCTGTAATTGATTACCTCTTATATCCAAGACCAAAGGAAAATCTCACGGATTAGCGCTTCCTTTGGTATACGGTGTCATAATATGCGGGCGAAAACGAAAGGCGTCCGCGTCTCGTGTGTGTAAATACGTGGGTGTTGCGCCGCTATGGGTTAGTTGGTCATGGGGTTAGATTGAGCGACCCAGTTGACTAAAGTCCACGGATTACGTAAATTTCACGTGGTACCGAGTAATTATTATTAATACGTTTTTATCATTTTTTTTTTTTTTTCTCAACACCAAGTTAATAGTATAAATAACTTTGAGAATTCAGTACTCGAGTGAAACCTTTTTTTTTTTTTTGGCATTGAACCATCGAAATAGTAACAAAAAAAAAAGGAACGGATAATGTGGCGTACATATACATACATCAGCTGGGGCGAGTAAAGTCCATTTTTCATTTGGCTACTATACAGTACACGTGTATACATCGGTTGGAAATAAAAGACTCGAGTCAGGCGAAATTGTAATTAGCCTCCTAGATATTCCAGCTGGATATCGCTTTGATTTTATTGAAATGTATTCAAAGTGCAGTTTCGCTGAAAACTCGCGAACAACTGTTATATACATTGTTGGGTATAAATTTGCATTTTCAATGTGTGAAAAAAAAAAAAAAAAAAAAAAAAAAAATCGATGACACGTGTTTGAAGGCAAAGTCAAAGATTGTCATAGAGTCTCGACGATGCACCCTCGAGAGTAACTCGGAAATATTCTTAATTGAAGAAAAAACACTTTGGCTCCCCGCGCGACAACAAGGACGAAACTTCCACCCTCCGTGTCAGCTGCACACGACGGTCTCGTTGAGTCGAATGCCCCCCCCCCCTCGGATCTTATTTACATCCACCCCCCACCCTTAGCATCACCACCCCATCACAAAAAAAAAAAACAACCACCCTGTACGTGGTTGCACCATCAAAGATCGAAGAACTGGCCTTACCTCGGGACCGACGTCTCTGTTTCTCATACCCCTCTGTGTATAAAGGACACTCGGGCACTCGCGGAAGGGAGCAAGGGGTGGGAAGATAAACACAAAAAGAATCACCGAAACGAAAAACGCGAGATGAAGAACGGGGCAGGTGGGCCGTCACCTGTCGCGGCGGCCTGCACAACGCGACTGCCGGCCACACTCTTGGCTGTACACGCACTCGAGAGACAACGCCAACTACGAGGGCAGATTCTCGGTGGTGGCGCGGTGGCGGTGCAGGTACACCCACAGCTATACACGTATAGTATGTATACATATATTGTGTAGAACAAAGCGCCGGAGGGAGAGGAGATCATGTGGCGCAAGCGCGCGAGCGCAAAAGGACGCGTGTTTCCGGGTGGGAATATTGTTAAGTAGATGTCATGCAGCTCCTTCTCATACGCGGATAAGTAAGATTATTGAACTATATATAATATAGCAAGGAGGTGGAAGTGTTGCATACTCGTGCACCAGCGAAACCAAAAGCTCGCCCTCCCCCTCCTCATCACTGAGAGCTTGAACGTATAATTATGTGCATGCTTTTACTTACACGGAATTCGAGAGGTATGCAAGTACAATTTTCTATATAATTATTGTGCATACAAATATATTTCGCACCACAGGTTTACAAGAAGGTAGAGCTTGAGCTTTTTGGAGCCAATCGGGGGGAGGGACATTTGTTAGGTTCACGTCGGTATTGTTTTAAATTTTTTTTTTCTTTTTTCGAGGAATCAAGACAGGTAAAATTTCGAACGTTTCCCTTGAATGGCATTAACGCGTTTTTTGGAAAGCTAAAAATTTACATGAATCATCGAATGCCTCTTTTTAACGACTCGCGAGATAAGTATACAAGGAAAAAATAATCAAAATCTTACATTGACGTATTTAAGTATATATAGAGAACCCTGCTTATACTTAAAGCGGGGAATCCCCCGGTTAGTAAATTATTACACCGTTAGAACGCGGATTTTAGGCGTGTAACGCAGGAGAAGGTAAATTGCCTATGTTTTCTAAATATATCCTTGATGACCTCGAATGAATTTTTTTTTTCTGCAATAACCACATGGTACGTAGAAGAATAAAAACCCCACACAAGCCTGATGTGAAACGTAAAGAGTTGCATGAAGATCGAAGATAAACGCAAGAACGTGAGAATAAATGGCTAAAATGGGTAAAACGCAACAAAGGCCATAGTAATACTCTGCAGTTAGCATGTACATTCGTTATTATTGTTCGCAGCGGTAGCGAAATGCTCGTTAGCAATGCTGAAGATGTACTTATGTACACACACGTGTGCGTTACCAGAATAGTGATAAAACAAGCGTGGATATATATAATATACATATTATGTTGTGCATTGCATTTATATTGTGATCCACTAAAGTACTAACGCCTCGCGTTAAAATCCATCACTAATGGTAATGATGATGATTCGACATTTGCATAGATATTCAGGTTGCTGTGATTATTGCCACCGTAATATGTATATATTTATGGACTGTACGCCTGATGTTTTGCGATTTCCATATTTGATTGCTCCTATGTTTTCTGGATTTTTCCACCAACGTGCTGTTGAGGGAGGAAGTAGGACATGGCACGCTCGCTTACAGTACAAATTTGATACATGAAACACCACGAGCTGTAAATATTACAAGTGGGTACCTCTTATTCGCAGATTCATCGGAAAAGGGAAGCCCAAAAGTGACGATTTCCACGCGCATTTTGCAAGGAATCGAGATTCGCTACGTGGAAGTATCGTTTGGGTGCTAATTCGTGAGTTTGTCTAAAAATTTCGCGACGATCCGTGAAATCGTTCGTATTGCAAATATACGCATTAGTTTTTGCCGGTCAGCGCACTCTGCTTTGTTACCATCAATGATTTATACACGAGCTCTATAAGTTGTAATGTTTTTTTCTTTTATCCAAGTAATAGACATGAATTTCGCAACGTTGCGTGTGCGTATATATACGTACTTGGATTCTGCAAGTATTATACTTTCGCTCAAGTATAGTGGCATAATTTTATTTCTCATCGTGATTAGATACTAAAAAAGTTTATTATCGGTGTGTCATAACATTTTAAACCAACTCGTTATCTTTTTCTCGATTTTTTTTTGGCTTTACTCTTTGAAAATAAATTTTAAATTCATATTACCCGAGTGTGTAAACTTATGATCGATCTATTACCAAGAAGAAGCAGAAGAAGAGGAAGCAAATAATGTGTTTTTCTTTGTCAACTTCTTTTGAAATTGAGTTTTAAAATCAAGCCATGTTCAACTCAAATATCAACAAAAGTATAAGTAGCCGTGTAAAAATAAAATTTAAGGATGTATGGCGTAAGAAACAAACGTATTTATTCCAGAAAATCGTTCGAGCACGTCATTAGAAAAAAAAAAGCAATTAAATGTACATGCATCAAGAAATGACGTCAGAATTGACTTAGTGTACAATCGATCAGCGTTGCTTATCTCTTTTGAGCGGCACAAGCTTACGTAGTTTAGAGTAAAACAGAGCAAAACAAAAAAAAGACATATCATAGAATAATTTCGATTAAAAATACGTACGCAATACGGTGTTAAAAAAAAAATTTTATGATTTTGCGTGGCTGTATAAAACGTGATGTTGTAGAAATGCTATCAGTGAAATGTTATCAGTGTTATCACCAGTTACTTGTGACAGAAAAATATTAACTGTATTACAATACGTTAGATAAACGCTGATAAAACGGTACATTTTCGTTTTTCTGTTACCGATTAAATATGAAAACAAATTTTAAAGACACGTTTGTTTTTATTGAACTATTATCTTGCTCTCAATGTAAAAAACGTTCCAAAATGTCTTTGATATGATTTTTGTGCGATTGTTTTTACTAAAAAAAAAAAATTTCAAATAAGAACCTGTACTAGAATTTTTTTAACGAGAATGAGAATTAACGCCTTCTTACTTGCATCTGTCAGAATGTGAATACATGGGTTTACGTATGAGAAAGAGCTATTTTTTCAATTAATTCATCTTCAAGTGCGCTTGAGCTTTCATTTTTGACTGATGGCTTGCAGACCGGCTCGTCACTTGGTTCATAAGGAGTCAATGGCAAATCGAATGGTAGCAAAAATATTGGCATTTTTGAAGAACTATTTTGTTTTATCGGAAACGTATCTTGTTTTACCTATAAAAAATTGTTTTTTTCTTAATTTTTTTCTCCACAAATATAAGTTAATAGCTTCAAATGAAAAGATTGAAATTAATAAATGTTAGTTGTGTCCCAAAAATAAAATGATTCGTCAACTCACAAGAAATTTCGGAACAAATACAACACCGGCTTCGTATCTGGTTATGTAAAGATGAGGTTCTTTAACTCTGCGTAAAAACTGTCCCCAAGAGTTCCTTAGCATACTCATACTCGTTAGTACAAACCAGGGAATTTTCGTACCATCGGGTGAAATTCTAGTGTAGCAACTGAATTGACTTGGAAATACTTGTAAGCGCCTTATTTTCTCTGATTTCCATTGACTTAAAAAAAATATCTAAGATTCAATCACATCTACATTACATAGTTATATCAATTATTAAAAAGAAAAAAAAATTTACTGCAAGTACTCCTTGATCCACTGCTGTTTGAGATAAAAATCTTTTTCATAACAATGAGACATCTCTTCAAGCTCTGTAGGAACGTCTTTTTTAGATGGATATAAAAGCTTAAATTCTGGTGTATATATTATTTTTTTATCTTTTTCCATCGCCATTGCTTGAACATTGTAGTTTAGCCAATTGAAATACGTTTCCCCTGTATATCCTAAGTCATGAGTTTGAGCGACAATTGGCCAATCTCTAGCATTTTCCGGCAAAACAGCGTGTTCCGACAGTATTTTTTTAAGTTTATTTCGTCCCCACAAATTCAATGCAGGACCCTGATGTGTTCCAGGAACAGATCCCAGGAAAAATACTTTGACAGAAGAAAAATCTGTTCTGTACAATAGAGATAACCAGCCAAACACTTGTGGCTCTTTGTGTTCCGACAAGTATTCAATAAAATCCCTTTTGAAATTTGTGACAGACTCTCCATCTGTATCATCTGCATCAACTGGGAGTAGAGGTAGAAATGGAGATACCCATAATCTGAAGAAAATGAATCTAATCATTACATTTATTTTCTTGTATATAAAACATAAATAAACGAATACATAATATTGTATACCCTTGAATTCCTCTATTCCAATCTTCAAAACACAGACTAGCTGTGGAAATAACAAGTCTGATTTTGTCATCCCTATATTTTAGTATTGATAGATTTGAAAACATATGACCTTCTCGATGAGTTTTTTTGTACTGTTTATAATCAATGTCAAGTACCTCAGAATCAAAATCCAATTTAGAATTAGAGTCAGAGTCGGAGTCATTAAATGTAAGGTTGTGACAGTAAATTAAAGTTACTCTAGGCTTTTGAGAAGCTCTTTTGTACTGTGAAAAAATAAACTCCAAATCGATTGCAGTACTGATATGAAAGCACTCAACTAGTTCCCCCAAAGCACGATCCATGATTTCGTGGAATGAAACTGTGTAATGCTGCCCGTTATAAGTGGCAGGCTCGTTATAAACTGGAGTTAAAAAAAAGTGATAAGGAGCTGTAGCTCGATACTTTGCAGCGAAACTACATACACTTGTATTGGTAGACATTTCAATGTTTTTGCACTCGTTAGATAAAACAATAAATGAACTATAGCCAAACTGAAACGATCTGCACTAGTAATGCTAGATATTTAATATATTCTTATAATAGTGTTACAATATTTAAATATAATCATGAAAAGTACGGTCTTATTCACTCTGTTGCTTGTGCTACAAAGTTCACGTCTCTCCCGTCTCTGTACGTATGCCTAACTTATTGTGCATCATGTGCATTATATATCTATGGATTTTTTGATAATTTGCTGACGCCGACAGTTACTGACACAAAAGTTGATTAGTCACAGATTTCGTAGCGGAAAATTCAAAGGATTCTTTTTTAAAAAATTTTCTCTTAAAAAATAATTTATTGAAATAAACATTATATACATTTCGTTTCTTGTTACTCGAAAAATAGTCAATATTTGTTAAATTACCATCTATTTATGGTCAAGGCAACTTGCTTACATAGAAAATATTATGAAAATAATTTTTGTTATTTTTCACCTTAACTATTTCTAGTCATGTAGTTACAACTAAGTTACTAAATTATGTAATACTCGATTCACCAATTAAATAGTCATTTTATATGAAAATAAGTTTAGTGTTAGGCAGTTTTGTACGAATCGTAACTGAAACAAGCATTTGTGCTTTTCTGTAATTATAAACAAATCTTATACGATCGCATTTTTCAACTTCATACTAATTTACGTTTCTAGTAACTGAGCATATATCACATCATTTTAGACTGTTTTGTACAGGACAATACAAAAAACATATAAATATAATAAAAAAGTATATAACACGTGAGTATGTATTTTACATATTACAGTTTTCTGTCTCGTACTCGTCTGGATCCATTTCACCTTGCTCAATTGGTTTTTCTGAGATGTGTGGTTCGTGTGTAGGTGAAAAATAAGGTTTGTCCTTTGGTCTGTATTTAGTTAATGGCACGTCATAAGGCAATAGAAAAGGTGGAATTTCCGAAGAAGCCGACTCACTTATTGGAAAAGTGTCTCTATCGATCTTAAAAATTTTACATACATTTAAAAAAATAGGCAGACAGAATAGAGAAAAAAAACAATGTTCTATGTACTTACAAGGAATTTGGGAATAAAGACTATCCCAGCTTCGTAATTAGTGATGCTGAGAATATTTTTTCCCCAATTTACGAACATTTTTCCCCAACCGCCTTTGCCAAGATTGGAACTTGTTAAGACAAACCAGGGAATTTGAGTCATATCTGGCGATATTCTTGTATAACATTTTAAATGAGGCATAGCAAAAGTGCGCTTTGTTATATTTGCCTGCCATTGACTGAAGATAGAAAAGAGCATTGAAACGGCTATGATATAATTTTTTCTATGAATATAAGAAAATATGGCTTACTATAAATAATCTTTAATCCACGGCTGCCGCAAATGAAGTTCTTCGCTGTACAAAATACATGTTCCCTGCAGCCCATCGTCATAACATCCTAGATAATTTTCTTGGGATGGAAATATGTATTTAAACTCTGGCATGAATATGATATCGTTCCCAGAAGTCTTCTTCTTCTCAAAAGACATTGAATGAACTATGGACGACAGCCAGGCCAAGTAGTTAGGCCCAAAGCTACCAACAGCAGAACTTTGAGCCACTACAGGCCACTCTTTGGAATTATGTGGTAAAACTGCATGTTGAGACAATATTGTTTTAAGTTTATTTTGTCCCCATGAATTGATTTCAGGCTCTTCGTGTTTTCCAGGAGCAGATCCCAGAAAAAATACTTTGACAGCTGAGAAATCTGTTTTATGTATCAATCCCAACCAGCCAAATACTTGCGGCTCCTTGTGTTTGGACAAATACTTGATAAAGTCTTTTTTAAAATTCGTGACCGACTCTCCATCCGTATGATCTGCATCAACTGGGAGTAGAGGTAGAAATGGAGATACCCACAAGCTAGAAAAACATTCAAACGTAATAATGGCATCCAGGAACTCAGCAAATAAACAAAGAATTGAAAATACCCTTGAGTTCTCGTTGTCCAATCTATGGCATACATATTAGCAGTTGATACAACAATCCTAATTTTATCACCTTTGTACTTGAATATCGATAGTTTAGAGTGCATGCATCCATAATCAGTTGTATGCACCTGTTGCAACTCAATGTCAAAGGGTTGAGTAGAAATTGTATCGGGATCACTACAGTTTGCATAAATCACTGTCATTTTAGGTCGCTGACAGGCAATCATGTACTCGGTGATAATCCATGACACTTGGACGAAACAATTTATATGAAGACTGTCAATTAATTCACCCAGAGTGTGATCTATTATCTCATGAAAGGACACAGAGTAGGACTGGTCGAATGTTTCTGGTTGGTCAGGAACCGTGGTCAGGAAGAAATGATAAGGCGCAGTGGCCTTGTACTTGTCATCAAAGCTACCAAACTCGCTGGCTGTCACATTGATATTGCGTAACTTTTCCGCAATACCAACGCTTACGTCTCTCATCATGGCAAACTCACTTGGTTCTTCCAAATTATCGTACATCATCATCCACGTTGATACTTTCAACTCCAGGGTTTTATTCAGGATTTCTTCCTCCCCGTACTCTGCGTTTTCGTTATGACAATAAATGACTGCATCGAGACCTATGGCATTAGCCTTTTGTTTCAATATTTCTTCTCTAATTTTTTCTTTTTCAGCCTCATCGTCTTCTTCATCATCATCCGTCGACGAAACGTCAAAGTCATTCTTTTTTGTTCTGTTCTTGCTTGTCTCAACTTCCTCGTTCTCATCTTCACTGTCAGTGTCGCTTAAATTAATGTCAAAATCGAAGTTTACTTTATTCATCCTGATAATACTAGACCGGCTAGTTACTTATGTTCGATCGGCTAATGTTTAGTACGGGGTAAACTATTTTCTAATTCTACGCATTAAGAGAATAGATACTATTTCAATGTGCATACCTATATACTATACTTAGTATTGAATTTAACTTTTATTTTGTTACATCGTTAAAGTCAAGAGTCAAAAGTGCCGTAAACAAACTATAACCTACATGTGACGAAGGGCACACGCAAAAAAAATATATGCAACCATTGTCACGTGGTAATTTTAAAGATCGCGCGAGTGCGCAAAGGAGATTTAAATTATTTAAAATTTAAAGTTCTCATTTACCGCGAAAATTTAAACACTGCCGGATTTTGAGGAAGAAATAATATCGAAAAGGTGTTTTCTAGGAAAATTAAATGTATTTTTAAAGCCACTTCCAACATTGTATTATGGTTTACAAAAATAGATCAATTGTACGTTGCAAAAAAAAAAAAAAGTAAATCAATGCATTTTTAACAAAACTTTAAGATTTACACAATAAAAAAAAATTCATGTAGGATATCACGTGGTTTTTTCCAAGTATTAGTCACTCATAAACTCAACGACAAATGGTTCATCATTGGATCCGTATCGAGTCAACGGTAAATCGTACGGCAACCGGAAAACTGGTACATCGGGGGAGCTCGAATTTTTTATTGGAAATGTCGTTTGTTTTGTCTAGATGAGAACCAATAAAAAACGATGAAAACAAAACTTTCAAGTGAACAATGTATATGCGTAGGCAGAAATAAAATACTCACGATAAACTTGGGTATAAACACAACTCCAGCTTCGTAATTCATTATATAAAAAGAGTTTCCAGTCTTGGCTGTTGAGCCCCAGGCTGCTTTACTCAAATTGGCACTTGTTAGCACAAACCACGGTATTTCGGTTTGATCGGGCGACAAACGCGTGTAGCATTTGCTGTGTGGCATTGCTCTTGTTCTCCCAGTTTCATCTGCTTTCCATTGACTTGTGAAAAAAAAAACAAACAATTTTTTATCACATGCCAACGATTTGCACGAAAAATTGTTCTAATTTTAATGAACTTACTACATATGATTTTTGATCCACTGCTGTTTCTCGTGGCTCTTTCTCGAGTATGGCAAGCAACAAGTGCCTTTCCTGCAGTCAAAACTCTCTTCGTAATTCCTCAACGTTGGATAAACAAAATGAAAGTTCGGATCGCTCTTCAGACCTTTAGCTTTTTCTCTTACCATTGACGAAACGATATTTGGCTGAATCCAGCTATTGAAATTCGGCCCCAGATTACCTATACTCGAGCACTGAGCTATTATAGTCCACTGAGGAGCGTCCGGAGGTAGGATAGCATGCTCGGACAAGATATACCCAAGTTTTCTGTGGCCCCACATATTTAAGGACGAGCCCTTGTGGCTTCCAGGTACCGACGCAACGAAAAACACATTTACCGATGAGAAGTCGGCTTTTTTAACTATGTTTTCCCATTCAACCATTTTTGCGTTCTTGTATGCCACGAGATATTCACGGAAATGTTTTTTAAAATTCGTTGGAGACTCGCCGTCGCTAGGATTCGCTGAATCAGGTAGACGAGGCAGGTGTGGCGACATCCAGACACTGAAATATTAAAAATGAATTTTCGACAAAGGCCTATCAGTTGCACAGGGCGGATTATTGTGTTGTATTCTTACCACTGAGTTCTGTTTTCCCAGTCGTCGCTGTAAATATTAGCTGTCGAGACGACAATTCTGATTCCACCGTCGCTGTACTGAAACAGTGATACTTTTGAATGATGAATTCCATAGGGTCCAGGCATTTGTATGATTTCCACTCGGATGTTTTCTGGATATTTATCCAGAGCATCGCAAACCTGCCCACAAAATATTGTCATCTTTGCATTCTGAGCTGCAAGTAAGTACTGAAGGCACAACCATCCGATTTCAACCATAAAGTTTATGTGCAAACTGTTTACGATTTCTCCTAGACTAACATCCAGCAATTCAGGAAAGGACACAGTAAACTGCTGATCATGTGTAACTTGTGATTTTTCCACTCTGTTGAGAAAATAGTGGTAGGGAGCTGACAAAGCATACTTTAATGCAAAGTCTCCAGGATGGACTAGATCAACTTTGTGTCCAGCCAGTCGCATCCTAGCAATTGCGTCCTCTCTTACTCTTTCTCTTCGGGTTCTATCGGTTGAAGACATGTAAGTTTCTATAATTGGTTCATTTGAAGATGAATTATCTGTACTACATTGGCTACTTGTGCTCTGAGAATCAGCATCCGAGACACTCGAATATCCGCTTGAAGTGCCTTGAGACTCTCTCTGATTTTTCGCCTTTTTAGGAGATGCACTACTGCTAGTGTTTGCTAAAAATCTTTTCTTACTTGTAGCTCCTTCGGAATCATCTTTTGGATAAACAGCTTTGGCATCCATTTCTTTCAATCTGGCAATTCTTGTTTCCAAGGCAGCCTGCTTGTGCCTTTTGATTTTTTCTTTCAATTCTTTATCTTCATTGGATGGATTACGGTTTTCAGAAGGTTTCTCTTGAGAAGTTTCAGCTGGATCATTTTTTTGATTCCTGTCCCTTTCCTTTTTCAAAACCACCTGTAACACTTTGAGCTGATCCAACAGCTGTGATCTGTTGGAGCATTCGAAACTTAAATTTTCTGGAATGGAAATGGTTGCATCCAGTTGATCGATGATCAGCTTTTCCACTAGGATAAGTTTATTGACTGTAAATGTACTAATATATATTCCTAATGATTTTTTTCAAATTACAATTCACAAGTACTTACAGTGTGGATGTGACATTTCATTGAAGTGAACAGGATTTTTTCTGTAGCACTTTTCTTTGTAAGGGCAAATCTTCTTTTCTGCAGTAAATAAAATTTATTTACTTATTTATTCGTTTTAAGAAATTCTAAAACAACTTACCACCAACAATGCCATCCTTCAAAATACTGTTCATGATTGCTCTCAGCAAATACCTTTTCTGGAACTTAAAACTTAATTTGCAGACACGAATTTTGTACAAAAAACTGTACTCAACTAATATTAGAAAATACCGTGATTTAATAACTTGGAAAAAAATTTAACGAACAATTCATGTTTGCATTCGTGATGTTTTACATCACGTTTATCTATTTGTAAACATTTATACATATATATATTTATATACTTCGTTGTCGTGTTTGATCATCAGCTGTTATCGGTAAATCGGTGACTATATTATCATCCACCAGGTGGCCAGCCTCTGGGGGTAAAACAGATCAAACGCCAATTACAAACTCATCTAAAAATTCGAACAATAGTGTCTCTTAGAATTATTGCAACATTCAGTACACAAGGATGTAAAATTTTTCTCAAGTTACAAAAATGATGTTTTTCAAAACTTACATACGCATCATTTGCACTGGTGTTGTTACACGTAATAATGTAATTAAAAATAAAAAAAAAAAAAATGATGAGTAGTGATTTCAATTAAATGATTTACAATATTACCTTACAGTTTTCTCATAAGTTTCAAACCAGTGGTTATTCTTGTCGAATCGAAGTGCAATGACTCACCTCATCGCGATGTCATTACATGGAAAACAAAGGGGTATCAAAATAACAACAATGGTAATCGTACGTAATGATGAAAAATAATAATAATTTTTCAGTTAACCTACTTCGTTGAAATTATGAATTTGTTTTTATATATCAGCCAGTAAAGAACTCCCCCATTTTTCTCATCCTCGCAGTCACGCGCGCATATTCCCCAAAATTCCGCGACAACGGAGCTTTTTACGCGCAATATGCTAAAAGCCCCCCGATGACCCTCTAAAATCCACCGACACAATTTTTTGAAGGGAAAAGCAAAAAACTTTGCTTCGCGAAAAACTCGATCGACCGGCTCTATAGTATTTTTTTGCCATCTCACAATAAACCTACAGTCGCTCCTCCCTCCTCGCGAAGCTATTATTCCGTTCGGAAAAAAAAAGCCCACTCTTTATCATATTATATATACCCAACGGTGTACACATACCGAGCACACAATAAATTTTCCCCAAAGAAAGACGTGGGAGGAAAACAAACATCGCTTCTCGCATATTCACCCCTAAAGCTTGACAATATCTCGCCCAAAAGGAGAATTTGTATGTGTATCTCTCCATACCTCCGCCGGCGCCTATAAGTAGGCACACGAGGAGATTCTTCCGCAATCAACAAGGAGGAGGAGTATGTAACCATACGTATATACATGTACAACCTTGCGTAGGATATCAGAGATGTATATATATACACAATGCCTCGAGGGGGGGTGGGGAGCTTGCACACCCACACACACACAAAGCGAGAGACGCCCGCTCGGCTGCTGGTACCTCCTACCGGTCCGTTCGTCCGTGCTCAGTCATCGCCCAGGCAGCGCCGCGAGATAGTATACTCGCTCACCGGTGCGCGTATAATACGCACGTTTCAGCATCACCGGCTGCCGGGTAAACGAGAGGTTTTCCCCCTCCCTTTTTTTTCCGGGGCTGTGAGGATAAAAAATTTTCTTTTTTCTTTTCCTTTTTTTTGTTTTTTTTTCTTTTTTTTTTTCTTTTTTTACTGGTGATCATTTGGAGAGTCTGTGAGAGTTGTTGCACCGTAAAATTGAGGTCGCAAGTGCAGTGATACCCCCGGGGCCTTTGGTGTATAGTTGGTTACTCGAGGTGTTTTGCTCTGTACCCATAAGATGTTTTTTCCCCGTCAAGTTTGGACGTTGTTAATATACCGATACGAGAGCTTTTTTTGGGGTGGGGAGGGTTCCATGAGATATTTGAAATTTCTTTTCTTGCATTAACGTGTTTTTGAATATCGTTTGCACAAACGCGTATGTATTTTTCACTTGTACTGCATAGGTAACATAAAATTGAAAAAAAAAAAAAAAAAAAAAAAAACTTCCCACCAATCGCCGGTGGTCAGTAAAAATTCAAATGTATTTCCGGCGCGGGCGGCAAAAGCTCTCGGCGTCCAAACTTTTCGATCGAAAAACCGTCCTTGCACAGAGAGCCAAAGGGAAAAAAGTGAAGAATTAGCGGGAACGGGAGAAGAAGAATAAAAAAATTTCTACTTTTTTCTTAAAAAAAAAAAAAAAAAGTGAGAGAAGGACAAAGGGAAAAAGAAACAACATCGTCCTGGTAGAAGAGAGAAAGAGAAGGGGAGAGCGGGAGGTGGAAGCCCGGAAGCTGAGCAGGACAGCAGGCCCGACGACCCTTTCCTCTGGAGGCACTCAGAAAGCACTCAAGATCCATCGCTGCCAAGAGATGCCGGCAAATCAAGGTCGGCAATATATATTGCTTTATTATATACCGCGCTCGTCATAACTTTTTTTCCACTTCTTCTTCTTCTTCTTCTTCTTACGTAGCTTTGTAGCGCTTTTTTATTTGTTTCTTCACTTTTCAATGGAAGCCTTATTGGGCACGGCTGGGCGAGCCGAGGAACTTTTGTCTGGCCTCTAGCTTTCATGGAATAATTGCTTTTCAAACGTACAGCAAAGGAAAGCTCAAGACTGTTTTCATCTTCCAAGATTCGAGAATTGTTTTTTTTTTTTTCTTTTTCAATTCGGTGAGCTGCTTGATTTAATTTTGTAAAATATATTTGTACCCTCCCGAGTGGAATAAGCTCACATGCCCGCAGAAAAGCGATGGAAGTATATTCGATGTCCCATGATCTGCTCCGACGAGATAACGAAATCAGCGGAGTGGACTGACGCGATCGGCAAATTAGCACCGAGTTTTCAATTTACCCAACAGCGGCAGAGGGTGAAACGAGGGCCGTGAAAAATTTCTGAAATACTGTGGAGCTCCGATCAACTCGACTTTGATCTCTGTGCATCGATTTATAATTAACCTCTTGGATGTATTTTAAGCGTTTGCATCGGTAATTTATAAAATATCGTTTCAATTTCAATTTATTTGGGATGAGTAAACGTTCGTGATGAGTGAGATCAGTGCAACGCTAAACCGTTTCCATTTATAAAATTATCAGACAATCGACACAAGTATCAACGAGTGAGGCTAATTAATTCAATTGAGCATTCCCGTGTTTTCATCAAACGATTGATCAAAATCTTTCATCCTCCAATAGCTCCGCTCGTCACGTCAAAATTCACTTTCTATACACGGACACATCAGCTGCAGGTGCGATACTTAAAGTTTTCATGAAAATTTCTTTGGTGTTAAATTTTTTTTTTTTTTCGTAGATTCTCATTAGGACCGAAAAGTTTTATGAGGCACGAGTGCTGCCCCCAGCCTTTTTTATAAGAAAGTTCCATTTAAATTAGGAGGACCAGAAGCTCTGCTTTTCCGAGCTTTTGCTTGTACGTCTCCCCACGCCCACCTTTCGCGCCCGTGTGAGCTCAAGTATCCTCAGAAAGCGTTTTACCGCTCCGACACTCTGCTCAAATTATCATTTGCCATTTCGTTGCTTCATCCTCCCATTTTTTTTTTTTTTTTTTTTTTTTTTTTTTTTCTTTTCTCATCCTCCACGCGTTTATGCAAAACCGAGGAATTAACGCCGGGAGGGATCGAGCTGGAAAAAAAAATCTTGGATTCCCATCCGAGTCTTTAATTGAGTTCCAGCTCGGCTAATTAACGAAAAGAGCCGCGTGTAATTCCCGCGGCCGACCCCATATATTCCGATTTGCCATTTTTTTTCCCCCGGAAACTTTCGGACCATTGCTCATTAGCATCGAGATTTTACTCTCCCCCTAGTGGAGATTAACTCGTTCATCAGTTATATTCCCTTGGACCATATACACAAAGCTTACACGTTTTGTTCTTTTGTTCCAGTTTCCCTGCTAAATTTTTTTTTTCCAAAGAATTGGTATGATTTTTGATGATTTTTTCACTTAAGAGCCCAATTAGCCCCAAATCTTGCCGTAGATGGAGTACAATAGTTGGGAAGCAAAGGGAGCCATAAATAATTTCCAAGGATAATGGGGGCTGACAAACGGCGCGGCTGTGGGTCGGTCCGATATAAATCTCGGACCCGCCGGAGATAGCACACCGCACGTGGTTTATCTATCCAACAGGACTCGATTGATTTAAAATGTTTTTGTTTATTTTTCGCTCGCAGCGGCGACTAACGTGTATCCCGGTGACCAGAGAGAAAAGGCAGGTTTTTCTGGATGCAAGTCGCACTTTTTTTTCCTTCGAAAGCTCATCGAATAGCCGGGAGCCGGAAAACCGAGAAAATGTGGGGGGAAAAAAAAGGTAGAGGAATACGAGAGCTCCTGCATTAAGGCTGTACCCGAGGAAAGCCGAGGATCGAGAGGGAGATCCCAAAGGGCGATTGTGGTCGAAAAAACGCCGGTTCAACGAAAACCTGCGAGCTTAGATGGCTGCGAAACCATTAGAGCCCCTGGGAATTTCCTGTGTACACTTAATCCCGAAAGTGGAAAAATGTATACACATGATACAAATTACTACGCTCGTGGCTCGAGGGGAGATATCGTACAGGGAGGTATTTAAATTACAAATTTTCGATGAGATGGAGGGGCGATTAATGAATTTAGCTTTTCGTAATGAAATGAGAAGAGAAAGATGTTTACGGAGGAAGATGCGTGCTCAACGGTATATATTAAAATATTTACAAGAGAGGCATTTTCTCAGCAGATGCCGTGGAGTTGAGTGAAAGAAAAACCATGGCAAAGGATAAAGGAGCACAAAGGATCAACGGTTGTGGGAAATTTTAATTAGATTGTGCTTAAATAAGCAAAAGGATTACTTTTATTGCTGGGAAATGGCGATAAATCGAGTGTTCGGAGGTTGGAGTGAATTTAGCATACGAACGATTAAACGAAAACGTCGGGCTAATAAGTTTCCCGTGGAAAAGAAAAAAAATAGCAAGGAGAGGAAGACGAGATCAACCCGGTGGAGGTGCACTTCCGAGTGAAGAAAAGCGGGGAGGACAAAGGCTTCGAGAGAGAGAAAAAGACTGGAAGGAAGACCAGCTGGCGCGAATGGTCGGGCTCTCGAAAGTAATTATCACGACCGGGCCGGTGGATATTGTCCTCCGAGACGAGGATTAAAACTGCCCCGAAGTCGCGAAATGATAAAAACCGACGGGGGACGAGGAACTTAATCGCCGAGTTGACTGCAAGGGAATTTAAAGCCAGTCCCCTGCTGTGGGTTATGAATTTTCCTTGGGAGTTTGTTACGATCCCGAGTTCCGCGACTATCATATACATGGGTGATGTCATTTTTGTGGTAATTTATTTCCCAGCGTTAAAAACTGTACACAAATCCGCTTAATTCTCAGGATTTTTGGTAATCATCTGCAAAAGTAGAAATCATGCCATCTTCGCCGTTTCTACGGAATCTAATTTTTTTTTCTTCTTCCATCTTTCAAGGTTATCCTAAACAATGATGTAACCCATAAATTGATAAATGAATTATAATTCTCATTTAAAATACAGGGTTTTCCGAAAAGTTTTTTCCCATCGTTTCGAATTCCGCTGTGCCGCGGAGCACTGCAAAAGGGGAATCGCATTAACACAATCCAGAGCTCGGGGATGGAAAATAATGCGATTATACCCCGAATATACAACTCCGCTTCCTCCTCGACTTTCCCCAAAGTGCTGCTCGATCATATTGTTCAAAACGGATTCTACCCTCCGCCCTTGTTTTTCGGGTAATCCAAAAGCACCTCCCAACGTGCCGCGCCGTATATATACACTAAACGTAATTTTTGGGGAAAAATATTTGTCCCTCATCCTTACCCAGTACTAATCGTTTTTTTCCTTCTCAACAAATAAATTATCATAAAATGCACAGCTCTAATTACCACTGCTCTCGGCGTACCGTGTCTAGCTGTTCTTCATCTCTTTGTCTTTTCGTACGGGTGTGAATTTCTCTTGTTCTTTTAAATAAACTCCGAAGCTCATGAAGTCTTTCGAGTTCTCCCAAAACCGCGGGAGGTAGGTGCTTATTGTCCAAATGGCAAAGAAACACGCGGAAAATCGAGTAAACACTTTTACACCTTGGAGTTTTTCATGAAATTAATAATCGCGTGTCACCAGCACTTTGAACTAATTGCAACACCTTCACCCCTTAATACAGTTGTTTCGTTAATGCTCGAGCAAACGAGTCGAGGATGTAGGATAAAAAAGCTCGCCTTCGCTGTCATTATACGTGTGCTCATCCTTTCTTTGTACCGGACAAAGTTAACGCTCCAACGTGTCGTCGCGACGAGTCCAAGTTGCCCTTTTTTTAATTAATCTTTCACTCGACATTCCCTGGACAACGAGTCCTTGGGGATGCGTAAACGAGACACATGTTGGAATATTAATAATGGCTAAGTGCTCGTTTGGAGAAAAATTTTATTTTGATAAATTCATGCTTTTAATTTGATATAATGAAAAAAAAAAAAAGCATCGAGATTTTACTCTCCCCCTAGTGGAGATTAACTCGTTCATCAGTTATATTCCCTTGGACCATATACACAAAGCTTACACGTTTTGTTCTTTTGTTCCAGTTTCCCTGCTAAATTTTTTTTTTCCAAAGAATTGGTATGATTTTTGATGATTTTTTCACTTAAGAGCCCAATTAGCCCCAAATNGGGGGGGGCACGGACACTCCCAGCGAAATGATGGCGTACACCTATCTCGAAGCTCCTGTCATTATCAAGGTTGGAAGTGATGCCTCGAATTCTCGTGTCGGTAGAAACGAGAACGTCTTGTCAACGAAACGCGTTGACGTCTATTCGGGAGAAAAAGCTATCTTTTCCCGTGCGAATTGAATTTTAAAATTTAATCATGTATTACCATTTTCACTGACACGTACGCACGTGAAAATGAAAAAAATCTTCCCTCGTCGACTTTTATTTATTGCTAAATCTGATTGTAAAAAAAAAAAGTCAGAGCCACCCTTTTGTTCGACACCTCTACGCGTGAGCTGAAAAATTCAGCATAATTTACCGTTTCATTTACGTCCCAACTAAAAAAAAAAAAGCGCTAACGAAGTCATCGGAGCTTAAAACGTCGCGTGGACACCCGTGATAGCACATAATACACTCACGTGTCCGTTTGGAGGATACCTTATACGAGGCTCTAACGACGTGTGTACTTGTACCTATATACTAGGGCGCGAGCTCCCCGAGTGGCTTTTTCAAGCGACAGTTGCAGCTATATCGCCCGGAGACACGGAAGCTACTCCACCTCTTTTCTTTTCCTCCTCCGATACGAGGGAAGACGAATCGCGTTTTATACATCTTTTCGACAAAACCTATACCATATAGTACGGACACACGAGAGAATTCAATTTGCGCTCCTCTTTCTTTTGATATACTTTTTTTTTTTTTTTTTCATCCACAACCTTTCATCCGAGTGGTGAATCATCTCAGACTCACTCAATGTTTTGCAGATCGGAAAAATAAATCTTTCGAGTATCGATTAAAATTAGGTCGGGTATACACGCCTAAAAACTGATGGGCTTTCTGTCAAACGCATCAACACCTATACCGCTTCAGACAAGTTTTATGTATACACGTACACACATCACCACAGCGCCAAACGAACGACACGTAGTTCACCAAGTACGGCTCGTGCCATCAACAGCAGCAGCGACAAAAAACACTTTGGAGTAGCCTCTCGATTCGGACCCTTTTTTTTTTTGTTCTCTCGTACTGGTATTTACGATAGATTTATAGGTAGCGTCGATCGAGAGCTTTGCAGGCACGTGCGCGGAACGGCCGCACGTCGTGTAAACACAAGTTAATTCGAGAGAGCCTAGTCCGCCCGTGGGTGCCATCGAATGGACGTTTTTGACCCCATCCGTCCAATCAAAACCGCCTACGGCTAGACGCGTTTTTTTGATCGACGGACGAGTAGCCGTGCGAGCTCTCAAATTTTCCCATCAAAGTTTGTTTCAACCAGCCGCGGGGGCTTTCCGTTGAACCACAGCCTTGAAGTCGCAAATTGGCTGGAGTGATCGTAATGGCAGAAACTTCACTCGCGGGAGGAAGGATTACGACTTGGGAGGACCCATTTTTCTCGCGCGCAAAGTTTGCGTTTTAAAAAAACAACGCTCGAGTACAAGTGCAAGGAAAACTTTGAAACTGCATAGTCGCTCGAGTTTACTTCGTTTTTTTCCCCGATTCCTATTAAAATTAATTTCGGGGGAGGAAAAAAACCATTGCTATCATTATTCGTATTGATGTAGAAGACACTCGCGATCGGGGTAATAGTGTGCGTGTATACATAGGGTGGGTTAAATCGGAGCGAGATGCGATATTCTAGCGGCCTCTCTTTCGTTCATTATCTTTCGTTTCTCGAGTGAAATATCATTATTCGCGCCAAAGCAGATCAGTGCGCTGTAGAACTCCTGAAATCGAGGTCAGGTCCCCGACATCCGATGTGTACCGAGAGACGAGATTTTTTTTTTTTCTCTCACCTTCTTTGATTTACTTTCACGTGGAAGCTCATCGGACTTTTTTCACTGATATTTTTTTTTCTCTCGATGAAAGGCTGCGCTCTCGATGCTTTTGCAAGCGTACTTTACAATGTTGAAATTTTTTTACTCCCCTTTGAAGTCATCTTTGTTTTCGGGGGTAATGTATACATATTTCGAATTACGATTGCCTTGGCGAGCCTCGAGTTACGACAAACGAGCATCGGAAGAAAAGCTTCGATGAAATCGCGGAAATTCCTGGCAGAACCGCTCTACGTGCAACTTTGGGCTGGGAACCTATTTTCGCCCGTGTGATCTCATCTCGCGGGTACACGCGGCCTCGGGAAAGACTGGCATCCGGATCTCATCACAAAAGTTTTGCAAATAACTCGACGCTGAACTTTCGACGAACCTTCGATCACTGGTAAAAACATTTCGATCATTTTGTATAGTGACACCATAAGGTAATGACAAGCAACTCTTTATGTATCGGCTACTTTGAAGTATTGTAATTTTTTGAGCTGATCTTCATCGTGCTAAAGGTAATACATATATGGCTCTTTTGGGTGCATATTGATTATATTGGGTAGGGATTAAAAAGCAGTGTCAAAGCTGAATAAAATTATTTTACTGGATGCAAAAAAATGTTCGATGAGAAGTACATACTCAACGGAGCGAGTAAAATCAGTGGAGACACGAAAAGATAAAGGGGAGATTCAATTGCAACACGATTTCAGGGGAACGAAAAAGGCCATTTCTGTTATCGGCGCTGTAATCGATACTTGGCCGTCAGGCATTCGAGTAGTGCTTCTTCTTCTCCCTTTCGTGGGAATGCTCTAAAAACGTGCAGTGACGATTATACAACTGTGGAACAGAAAAAAAAAAAAAAAAAAAATAGGATAAAAGGGACCGATTGCCGATTGAAAGTGCATAACGTAACCGCGGGTGAAAAATTGGTAACAGGGACTCTTCTTACATAGAGATGCTCGAATTGGGGAGATAAAAAGGGTGTTTACTCGTCGTAAAACAAATTGTACGTATACAAAGGTTTTCTTTCACTTGAAGGGTTGAAATTCTAGAATAAACCGATCTCGTGATCAATCGAGTGTAATTCAGGGTGACGTACGAGAAAAGGGACAACTATTCCTGATTTAAAGATTTTATTGCCATGATTTAAAAAATTAACAATCAATCGGCATAAGATTTTTCAAACATATTCGTTTCTCGTGTATATTGTTTTAATATTTTTTTTTCAAAATATTAATTTTGTGAATTTTTTATACGTATTTTTTAAAACTTTTAATACTTTTCTATAATTTCTGTGGATATTTCTTTATAATTTCCAAAATTGTGACTTACATTGGAGTTTTTCTACAGTAGACATGTGATTTTAGTGGGATTTAAAACGATTTTATTAATAATATTCAGACAAATTATCATACAATATCCCTTATACTCTCCAAACTATGGTTTATAGTATTTTCTAGGTAATCAGAATAGTTTGTACAAAAAAATATGAAAAAGTGACAATTGTCCAATTTAATGGTAAACACCAAAAGTAAAATTATCCGCACAATATACTATCACTATATAAGTATTTTTCCTTATAAACTACATTTGCCCGACGAAACGAGTCCTTGGATACACACTGAACCACTTGTCACGTAAGTCCCGTGCTTGCCTCCGCAGCAGCGTCCACAAGGGCTCGTCACAGTAGAGGTATTGGAAAGTAGACAGAGCTTTTAGCGACATTTTTCACCCACAGTTTCCTGCGGCTCGCAGCTTCGTGCGATTAACTCCGCTTCTCTCCTGCGACCAGAAATGAGATGGTCAGAAGAGGAAAAGCTTATATTAGCTCTCTATACTTTATACACGGATTACTAAAATTTTCGTGTAATCCGAGTCCATACGTTGTTATGCAGTGTAAAAATAGGGGTGAAGTTGATGGTTAAAAAAAAGAAAAAAATGTATTTACCTTCATTGCAGAGGACGAAATTAAAAATTACTTTGATTAACTGATAGCAAAACCATCTGTTGCTAATTTTGGTAACAAAATATAACACGTAAATACAATTTTTTTTAATAATACGACAAACGTGAGTTTCAAAATCTTTTATTATTTAATATCACGAAAAACTGGGAAAAATTGATTCAATTTGACAAGGAGTTTGTTAAAAATGTTCAAAAAATTTTTATAAATCAAATATCAGTGACTGAACCGTACGCCAATAACATGTCTGGAAGAAAATGTAACGAAGCGTGGAGAAGAGAAGGGAAAAAGTGTAGAAGAGAAGAGCGAGGAAATGTCATTTTCGATCAATTCTATCGTGATACGCGATCCTCGGATACTTTGTATCAAAGGAGGGATCTGGGACACTCTTATACGGAACGAAATGAGGCTTTGATCTTCGAGCATCTTCTCGTAGTTGTTCAAAGGGTCTTGGTAAAAAATAAATTATTCCATTTTGGAAGAATAGATATTTTACAAAATTCTTTGAAAATGCACTACGACAGACTTGTCGACGACACTTAAAACAATCGAATTATAAAAGTCGGTTTTTACCGTAAAAAGGTAAATAAATTTTGAGGATTAAAAGCCGAGGTGAAATATAACGTTATGAACTTTGTTGGATACTCTAATTGCGGAAACGTCAAAGGACACGAAACACGCAAAGTGCATACTTCCGACTTTCCGAAGAGCTTTTAATTTTTCGTTGTCTTCTCTTCCCAGAAACAATTATACTCTCAAAGTAGATACTTTACTTGTTAAGTTTTCCGCTGCTCGTCCAAACTCGACAGTAGTGCTTTAGGGAATGACGCGATGAAATTCAGTACATATCATCCCAGTATACAATAAAATAAATAAATAATAAATTTTTTTTTTGCTTGAAATTCAACCTAAGCAATTTCAGGTCCCCGACATCCGATGTGTACCGAGAGACGAGATTTTTTTTTTTTCTCTCACCTTCTTTGATTTACTTTCACGTGGAAGCTCATCGGACTTTTTTCACTGATATTTTTTTTTCTCTCGATGAAAGGCTGCGCTCTCGATGCTTTTGCAAGCGTACTTTACAATGTTGAAATTTTTTTACTCCCCTTTGAAGTCATCTTTGTTTTCGGGGNTTTTCCCCGCTGAAAAAAAAAAAAAAAAAAAAAAAAAAAAACAAATGAAAAAAAAAAAAAAAAAAAGGAACAGAAAGGACTATGGGTCCATCGTTGAGATCAAAGTTAAATTGCAACTAAACTCAACACTCTGTCTGCATTTATTTTTAACGCTCACTTAAAAAATATAGCCTATTTATCTTGAAACTAGCTTAGAAATGAAATTAATCCTCTACCTCATTCGACTTCATTACATCAATTTCAAAAGCAAATAGAATTTGATAGTTACGAAGCGACGGAATTTTTCCACCAATTCAAATAATCACGTCGTAATGTTTTTTGTCGTTTATTTGCACTTTCGGGTGCAGAGAAAAAAAAAGGATTTCCAATGAGTGCCAGTTCCTGGACACATCACACAAACTGCACGTGACTGAAAGTGCAAACGAGAGGATAGGCTCTATGTATACTCTTGACCCAAAAAACTCGATAAAGATAGCTAGACATGTATACATATAACTTTTATTCATACAATTTGTATACATAATGTTAGTAACATACGGACATTCCATGTCAAGTCAATGCATTAAACAATATGCATGTCAATAAATCAATAAATAAGTAAAATACCATTCACAAGTCAGCCGAAATATTTAAACATGTATACTTCAATTGATGTATCATAGATAGCATTGGTTTCCTAACATCTGTCAATCATTTTCGTCAAATAGATACGTTTACTCGAACAGTGCAACATAAGCGAAGACCCATCAATAAAAGTGTAAAATGTAAAGAAAAATAAGATTATAAATAAAAAGAAGAGAAAAGCATAGAAGTAAAGTTAAAAATAGTTTGATTTACCATTAAAATGTAATCCAAAGAGGAAGGGGGAGAAAAAGCTCCGAAGCTCCGCTGAAAGCTCAAACAATGATTTTAATTTTCATTAGCTTCTCCGTCAGTTAACTCGCAACTTAGCTCCCAAAGTACTGCAAAACCATCAAGTAACACACACGCAAAAGCACGCGGGCAGTAAAAGCTCGCTAATCTCGTGAAAAAAGTCACGCAGCCAAAAGCTCCGAGGGAAATCTCTCCTTCAAGATCCGTCCGATTCGCCGATGAAGACACGCGCAGCCACACACACGTGTGTGTAGCTCTGCAAAGCTCGGCCTCCGGCATACCGCACATACGCGCGTGGCAGCGTCGTAACTCTGCCGCCCGACTGGTGGCGTTATAATTAGGCTACAATTAAACGCGCCGCTGTTCGCCGAAAGGGGAGTACGCGCGCGGGAGGAGCTTAAAGCTGAAAAGCCCAGGCTCGCGATGGCTGGATACACTGGAATTTCAAGAGCGCGGCTCGAAGAGCTATTACCCGTGCGCCCGTATATTATAAGTAAACACTCGCCCGCGGAGTTGGGGTGGAGGATGTTGTGATTTTCCATCGTGGTATACTATACAGTTCCCATAAAACTCGGTCCTATTATATATACCGTGCCATTTGTGCATGGCATAAAATTGATTGACGGCGTTGTTTGGCAAGTTAGGAAAGAAAAAAAAAAATCCCTTGGATTTCCAAGACTTCCTGTGTGCTTGGACGCGCTTCAGATGCTTTTCGGAGCAACAATCACTATGCTGATGTACGCGAGAGAACGGTTATTCGGCCGCGCGAACTTTAATTTTCGAGCAAAACCATCGGCGCGAGTGGATTGCCGGCCGTTAGGTGCGAGTAATGACACTCGGGGAAAAAAGGTGAAAAAAAAAATCAAGAGCCGTGGGATGCACTTGACACTCGGGAGCGCCGAGCGGAGCAAAACAAGAACAGATGCGAGAGAGAGAGCCTGGAGCACGCGGGCATCGAATTCGGGATAACTAGGTCGGGGACAACGGCGTGCCCCTCCTCCGATATACATCACATACAGGCAGGCTACGCATGGGCTTGCGCTAATTGAATATCTCTCTCTCTCTCTCTGCTCTTCCGAAAACTCTCGGTCGACTTTTCTCGATATTTTGTCCTGGATGCGATGGATGTCGATGAGCACTTACTCTCACTTGGGCGCCCCTTCGTTAGGTATCGCTGTAATTGGCTCGCTCCGCGAACACGGCAACTGGAATGCTGGACACTCGGGCTCTTTCGCATTATTTTGGGGTAGCGGATACGTATGGATTTGTACACGGTGTGACCCTCTAATTCCACCTAATTTTCAAACTACCTTGTGCACTTCCAAACCACATACCACAGAGAGCTTTTGGTTTTGAAAGAATTCTCCACGCCACGGGCGATTATTTACCATTGAAAAAAAAAAAAAAAAAAAAAACCAATTAGTCACGGGATGCATCTCCAGTGTTGGCGAAATTTTGGTTTTTTTTTTTTTTTTTCCTGATACGTGTATATGCCTGTATTGCATGGTTACTGATCGATCAATCATACACGCATATCTATACGATTGTGAGACACAATCGATGCTTTTGATGGATTTACAGGGTAAAAACGTGCTGGGAATTTTCTGTACGTTCCACGCGTACCTGAATTTGCGAGGAAAAGTAATCGATAAAGAAGTAATTATTTTCAAGTACTTACCTAATTATAATATCCGGTGATATGGAAGTAAAGGATATAATTTGCCCAACGGAAGTATAATCATCCTTAGTTCAGCTAAAAGTACAGCCAACATTTCACATGTCTAATTGGATACTCGATCATCATCAAAATAAGATCATACGTTACTCAAGTAAACATGACGCATATTAATTACATCGATGCATTTGAAACCAAAGGTATTTTAAATTTTGGTCCTGAGGGCCTCCAGGTGTATGGTAATTTTTTCTCGACTATACGTGGTGCTCCTTCGTGAAAACTTCAGCCGCGTCTTGCACGTGTATACACAGGGCTGGGACGTGCGCTGCCTGCGAAAATCCACCCGGTGCTTGGTTCTCTCGTTTATACCTTTGACTCCCGGCTGGAGTGATTTACTATACGTAAACAGGCCACATGTGTCTCTGTCGCGTTTCCGCGCGAGCAAACGAATTCAAATACGCGAAGCGGTGGGTGATGCACGCATTTACGGCGACGCGAGGGTGGAGTTGACGCCGCGATTGGTTCGCGTCTAATTGCGCGTTTCCGGGTATAATTTTCCCGGCGCCGAGATATCAAATGGTAAGTGATCTTGAAATTTGCCATACCTTGTGACTTTGTAGTTGATTCGAGCGTCGAAAACTTGGCAGCCCCGCTTGGAACGCCGCCCATGGGTACACGAGCGCAGGGAAACTGAATTTTGTGCGCTATATTGGAGTAGCACCCGTCGTTAAATACGTAATTGAAATTTCTTGTGTCCGAGTGCTCCCCTCAGTCTTTAAGTAGATCACTTTTTTTTTTTCTCGATGTAACGCGATTATACAAGTTAGTGAACAATGTCGCTAGTGGAACAAAAGGCTCCGTTGGACTTCTGTGTGACCGTACCAAACAACTCACTGTCAAATTAAACTAACGGCAGGTATTTGAAGTGGGCTCGCCAGTAACCCAATTAAATTCTCTTAAAGCCAAAAACAATATCGGCTCTGTATTTTCCGAGCAAATATTTTCGGGAACGGTACATTGGCGACGGTTACGAAACCGCGATTCAATATAACGACTCGCCTTTTCGAATTCATCGCCGGAGCGTACAATCAAACGGTATTGAAGGAAAAGAAAGAAAAAAAAAAAAAAAAAAAAAAAAAAACACCAAAATTTCCTCCGTTTGACCGGCACGTTTGTAACATTCAAATGCGCCCACCCACGCTACTGTATATACATAGCATCCAACGCGCGTAATGAAATAGCGGCCGAAATTTATCGCTCGACGATAAAACAAACGATTCCAAAGCCGCCGTGTAATTCACACACGGCGGTATACAGCCGCAATGTTTGTCTTTTTAAAAAGCCGCTTGAATTATCGTTTGCGGCGGCCGATCTTCGCGCGATCAATTACTCGTCGGTGGATTTCAGCTCGAAAGAAGAGCGAGGCGGAATCGGGAGGCCCCGAGGGATTGAAATAGCGGAGAGAAACCGCAGCTGTCGGCTATAGCCGCTCCCCGTACAGCGGATAGAGGACACGTGTTGTTATACGCGAGCGCCCATGTTGCACTTGAGAGGTGATGAGTTAGCGTGTGTTTGTGGGACAATGGGTCGGCGAAAAGACGAGCGTCACGCACTCGGGGAAGCTTCTGTTATAATAATCCTAGTTGAATTAACCTGCTATCGCATCAGTTGTAAAACAAAACGCTCGTTTTTACCCCCAATGGGGCAAAAGGAAAAAGTTGTATCAACTCAAGGAAAAAAAAGTCAACTCGTGTACACGTGGTACAAAAAACACGTCGATAACCGGTGAAATTGCGCACCGAGCGAAAAATAGAGTAACGGTCAAGTGGGTGCGCGTATATATATATACCTATACATAGCTCGTTCGCGGGCCAACAATGGCAAGTGCACTTACTTACGGTTTGGCCCTCCGCGTCGTTGCGCGCACGCCTCTCGAGGGCCCCTGTATAGAACGAGAGAGAGAGAGGGCAGAGGCTATAGCTAGCGGAAAATTACGTGGGAGAGAAAAGGGCCCGTATACACGCGTTTCGCGCTCCAGAAAATTTTGAAATTTCCCGGGCTTTGTTTTGAAGTTTCCATTCTCTCATGCTGGCGCGCGATGAATTGCACATACAGCAGGGAAAATCATTCGCCACGGTAATTTAAAAGTGCCTCTTGTCATGAAGAAAAAAAAAAAGAGGAGGTGGGGGGTGAATCGGCGGAGAATCCTGAAAATGCAATCAGACGGAGAGCACTTGCGGGCGTCGGGGCGTGAAAAAGGGCTGGAGTGAAATAAAAAAATTTTTACCACCCCGATCGGGAATACAGAGGGAGGAATGCAAACGGAGAAAAAAAGGGCTGTCGGTGTACTGTGTGTATAGGTATGTGTGTTTCCTGCCACGCGTCCCCTGGCCAAAGTCATCAAAAGCTCGCTCGGTGGGATTAATATCACGCGTACGTGACTACGTGGCGCCGGCAGGAGCTTTGAAAAATTTATCGAACGGCCCAGCTGCGGTTTATCGTCGTATTTTGTAAATGACGCGAGAGAGAGACAGAGAGAAGGTTGGCTCGAGGCAAATTGCAATATCCTCCCCCCTCTACCCCCAACCGCCGCATTTGTGGGTGGCCATACCGATCAACGGTTGCGCGTCCTGCATTGAGCACAAGTGTACTTTATATACGTAGGTGGTATAGGGATGGATTCGTACGAAAGAATTTAATTAGACCGTGGACTGCGTTGGCTTGATAAATACGGGGGTGATGATGGATGAGTGGGATTTTGGGGGTTGATCGCGAGGGTGGAGTTGAGCGTTTCGTGATTACTTGTTGACAGTATGCGATGGTGTTTTTGGCTGGTTTGACTTTTATTAAATCTTAGGCGAGTGTCTTGTGAGGTGAGAAAAATCCTACTGAGAAGAAAATCACGTAAAATGGGGATCTGTTTGTACACGGCTTTTTTCATCTAGCACCAAGTATGAAAGAAAAAATAGTCTACTAAGTCTTTCGTTTCGTGGTTTGGAACTACTAAAGCAGATTCTCTGAGATTTAAATTCGAAATAAAGTATCGTTCATAATGTAAAAATCACGGGTTTCTTTGACACATTTAATTTCTTGTAGCTCTTTGCTGAACATTTTGGGCTGATCGTAAAATGTGTACACCTATGATTATGTTTGCGCGTTTACTGGTACAAAGGTAATTTTTCCAGTAATTTTTCTCACTTTGATGCATTTTCAACCTTTGAGCTGGTAATATTGGCATCTTGTTACCAGATAATTTCGAAAATTCGTGTGTAAACACCTTTTGAAGAGTGTATACTCATGAAGGAAATATGTCAAAGGTAATGCAAATGCAAAAATAAAATCTTTATAAAAATAAATGGACTATAAATTACGGAAACGTTGTTTGAGTGAATACCTAACTATATAAAAGGTATTTCTGTTCCTGAATATGTCCGTTAAAAGACTTGGATGTGATGCCTTTTGGGTAATTATACGATAACTAAGTAAATCCATAAGTAAATCCTCACTCTATCTTCTGAACCGATCCATCTAATTTTTCAATCAGCAAAATCCACTATCATCACTTGAAAAATGAAAAACCACCAAAACGCGTACACCATTCCCTCCCGAATGATAAATATACGACCAAAGGTATCGAAGAAAGATCAAGGATTTTTTAAAACACGTTAGTCTGCAGTTTACATTAATTTTCGGTATCTCGAATCCAGACCAAAAGCATTCCTCGCGAGAAACCCTCTCCAAAAAAATTAACATCCGACCACCCTCGAGAGCCTTACACGTGGATCAAAAAGATTTTTTTGTCTTTATTTCTTCGAAAAGGAAAGCTTAGCTTGATTTCCATAGGATACGTAACAAGAAAATATACAAAACCAGACCAAAACGCCTGTATAGCATACAAAAGTATGTACAACCTCGATAGCCGGCTCTTGTTGACTTGGAAGCTAAGAAGGCCTGCCAGCCTGGCGGTCCAGTGGACTCTTGGAGCCTCGGGAGGACAGGACAACAGAATAGAAATGGGATTATGCACTCCGGCAGAGTTGCCCCACTGAATGATTCACCTTTCAAGCCCGTGCACTTGGAATCGAAACCTCTGTTTTCCCTAGTCTCGTTTTGTTCATCAAATTAATCACAATGTATGTAAATAAATAGCGAATTGCGAAGAAAAATAAAAGAATAACAAAGTGATAAAGGCGACGACCCCCGCCAACGTTGGGCGCTCGTGATGTCGTTTTAGTGGAGGCAATCCCTTGGTGAGGAGGGGCATTAAAACCCAAGGGCTGGGATAATTAGAAAAATGCTGGCCTGTAAAAACCACCCATGAGGTATATACATGTATAATGGAGACAAAGCAGCTCCAAAGAAAATACGAATAACTCCGGCTTGGCCGTCTTGGACGTTTTATCTCGTAAAAAGCAGACGGGACTCGTTACGCCGAGGCTCCAACAATGGCACTCGGTCTCTCTTCTGAGGGCTCCTTCTCTCTCTGTTCCTTGGAAAAATAAAGCCTGAAAGTTTCAATTTGTACATCGCAAATTCACATGCAGCTTTTGCACCTGCAAGTCTCAGTAAATTCTTGTAGGACAGGACAGTACATATATAATTTTTCGGACAACGAGGTATCGATAAGAAAGTTCGAGGAATCTTCGAGGGTTACGCTGTTGTACGTAAACAAGGGAAGATCTTAAACTTTTTTCATCCAAACAAAATGTCAACTTTAAAAGTTGTGCCAAAGGACTGATTTTCGGGGAAGAAAGTTTAAGCGCCGCAAAGTGTTTTTTTTTCAACAAAACAAAACCATCAAGTTATGGTACGAAAACAAAGCCACTCACTCAATTTGAGCCAAATGGAATATCAACTTTTTTTTACCGATTTCGATTTAAAGTGGTAAGTGAAGGGGAGCAAAATGGCATAGCGAAATGAATATCGGAAAAAGGGCGAAACTCTGCGCACAGTATGAGCATCGAGAAGGTAGCCTTTCGTCAAAAAGTTTTAATGCCGACTCTCGCTTATTTCAGCTGATGGTCGACTTCTCACACCTACACACCATCGGCTCATCTTTAACGCGCAAAACGATGAAACTGACTTGGTTTAAAATTTTGCTCGATCAATTGTTTTCCCCAAATTTTGACAAAGACCCGCGTGAAGTGTGTATTCACGAAAGACGAATCCCTACGACGGCAGGAAAGTTCAACCGAGTAACGAAACTTTTCGTTTCGACGAATCCCAGAGAAAGTGTAAAGGAATCCACGCCGCTGCGAGAAGAAAAAAAAAAAAACAAACCACCTCTGCGGCGCTGTTATGTTTTATTCTTTTTTTCTTTCTCCCCAAACTCGCGAATTCAATGCTTGTGTACACAGCGAAGAAAAGGTTTAGAGCGAACATCGTAAATCTCGGGCCGGCGGATAAAACACACATGCACGCGCCCGCTCGCTCGCGGAGAAACAGCAGAGAGCCTTGAAAAGAAAACGCCGTGCCCACCCCGTGCTTGTAATTTGCTCGCTTATTTCGCGTGAGGAGTGACGGAGAAAATATGGGAGCGAGGGAAATACAAACTTTCGAAGGATTCCTTCCCGTGACCCTTTTGTTGCCGAACTTTGGCCATTTTTATTGTCAGTATAACAATGGTCATACGTTGATGCTGCGGCAAAACAAGGGATGCGATTCTCTCACAAGAAGCTAAATAATGGCCCCTTTTTTGCGTATGTGTATCTTGTATATAAAAAAAGGATGTTGGGTCGCATAAAGGATTATGTAGGAAAAAATAGACAGCAGAGAACAAAAAGTACCTAATACTGTCCCAAAGAAGAAAATGAGGTAGACGTTTGTCGAAACACGTTTTCGAGCTTTTTTTGCCAACGGAGCACCACACGCATTATGAAGCGTATAACTTTTGTTTGTCCATTCGATCGATTATATTGAAAAACGAGGAGTTTGTTGGTATTGTGGGGAAAAAGTTAAATAAATGATCCCCATGACATCTTCATTTCGTATTCTTTGCTGATCGAAAAAGTCGTTAGTCATGCCCATCGACGAGACTCGGTCGAGAGGGGAGGAAAAGAAAGCGGCCGGGGATCCGGCAAATTAAGACGAATACATTGGGAAAAACATCATTCCCGTGGAATGTAAATGAAAACTAATAGACGAACGGGTTGATCGCCACCCGTGGACGAATCTTCCCTCTGTTTACCTTTTGCGTATTGGATACGCCTGATGGGGCCGTGATTATCGCGCGAATGAGTTTCTACAGAAATAACAAGAGGAAAGATCGTTGCACGGGTTGGAACATCGAGTTATTTCGATTCGGAACGAGATTGAGTATATACCTATCATGTAGTAATAAAACTTTTTACTCTATACGTTTCAGAGTAGTACATTCTTTTTTTTTTTCTTCGTTAGAATATATAATTTACGATCAACTGATACGAAAATACACCCTACAATTCCCTTGAATCTCTTAGTGATGGAAGATTGAGTGGTGACGTTCAGTCTCGAACAATACTATAATTTATTTAAAATAGTTATAGATATATATTTATTGAAAATTAATTGAAACTCTAATGTTTTTCACGTAGGATAGGGTAAAATAGAAGCTCATATTATTCACTGAAACCATGAGAAAATTTCAACATTTGAGTTTTATGGCGTAATTATTAATGTATTTTTAATTAAAAGATCATTACTCTGATACCGATGGCTTTGGAAATAAAAGAGCTATTGAATAAAACTTATTTTGCAGTTTGAAAGATTTCTGCATGATTTTTTATGTCAAGAGCAACGTAAGAATTTAAAAAATCTTGGCACCTTTTGCATGTTTTTCTATTTCACTTAAAAGTGCAGTAATTACTTAAAAATTGGAGATAGCACTCCTCGCTTGTCCCATTGATGTATTAAAACCAAAGTATCTTTGACTCTTGACCTCGTACGAATTTTCCTCGTCGATAAAATGGCACATTTAACGAAGCATTTGTGCAAATACACTCATTAAAATCCTTTTTACTTGCTCGACGTGACGATTTATCACTTCCTTCTTTTCCCAAAGCACGAGCAAACAAAAACATTTTTCGAAAACAGCTGCCTCGAATTACCCGCATTACCCATCGACGCATCACATTTCTTCCTCCTTCGATATCTCGAAAAAGAGCTCTCCGTTTCCTTCCCCCAAATGAAATTCAGCTTGTCTCGCGTTTCCCCACCAAACACTCGCAATAGGGGAGACAACTTGATTTTTTTCCCTCGAATTTCCGCGGACCATAGCTCGAGAATTTGATTTCTCTTTTAGAAGGGTACAAATATACGTGTACTCGAGATATTCCACTGTGCTGGCTGCTGTTGGTTTTGTCGGGCAGCTGCAGTTGCCGTTCGATCGAAGCCCATTGTTTCCTCGGCTGAACGGAGGCAACTTCCCATTTCTTTTGAATCTCTCGTATTGACGCTCTTTTGATTTCTCTGCACACCTGCTCGATCGCCTGCTCGTCGATTTTGCCCTCAATCGCTATGTACATTAAATCAACAGTTTTAACTCGTTGAATCTCTGGTTTCATGTACATTTTCTTGCTTCCCCTTTTTCGTGTGCATACATATTTGTACCAAGAATTTAGCTTTTTTACAGTACAAACAAGTAATGCATCTCTACATTTTTTTTCGAATTGGTCGAGGATAATGGACAAAGGATTAGCCGAGACAAAAATGAAAAACAATTTTAATCGATTTGCTAATCAGCGAGAACAAGAAATCGAAGGATAGAAAAAAAAAAAAAAAAAAAAAAAAAAAAAAACAGAACACGTAGGTACACACATATCTCCAGTTTCTCTGATCGTTCGCTCGCTCGGGAAGCAGCGCTCGTCAAACCAAACAAAAGAGCGAATCGCCGCCACCCATAGCTGCTACCGTTGAAGCTAGCACTTTGCTACCCCGTGAGGGATACCACCTCCTGGGAGTTTGAAAACAAGGGCGAGCTCCTTTCCTTGGTCTCACGCAACTTCTGCACGTTGCACGGCTTCTCCATTTGCGCGCCGTATAGTTTACACAAAGGGTATCCGTCGGAAGGGCAACTTTTTAAACTTTCACGTGCACTCACCGCGCGCAAGCTCGACTCGATTCAAGGGCTAATTATTTTTGCTGGTACAACGTCAGTTTGTTTCTTCTTCTTGTTTTGCTAGGGGATCGTACTTTGAGACACTCCGTGGACGCGTCAGCTGGAGATTAGTTTCTCACGGGTATGCCCGGGGGTGCAGTTTGCGATTTGCGGGCTTTTACATGCACTCAGTTTCGGATTTCATTTCGGAGTTGTGTGTGGCGCTGCGTTGTTTGGCAAGACGACGGCCTCATCAGGCATTTAGTGTAGGTGAATGAGTAAACGAAGAAGGAATTCGAGTGCGACGTCAAAACGAGAAGTGGAGCGTAAATTTTTACCGCACTCGACTATAGTTGCACTATTGTTTACTGCTCTCTCGTCCTGTAGCCATTGCAGCAGTCAATTGCATCGCGCATATTCAAGTAGACGTACACGAAAGAGCTTTTTAGGAGCTCGTAAAGGGACCACGTGATGTACGTTTCTAATGCCCTGAAGTTTACTGCTCTCGCAACGATTCTTCCTTTACGGCTGTCGTCTTCGACAACATGTGGTTAAGGAATGAATCTCAGCAGTGTTGTTCGAGTAAAGATATTATGCGTTTCATACGTTTTGAGCATGTGAAGAATGACTATATTCACTATATTTGTGAAAAATCCATTGTGCCAATAATCCAGGTTTACTCAGCAAATTATTACGAGGCGCAGCAGTGTAATCCTCCAACTAACCACTACGACTACTAGAAGGTGGTGCGAGAGTACCACTAACGATGCAACTTCTCAACTCCAACGTAATCTCTGTATCGATTTGAAGTCTCAGCTGCGCCGAATACGTGTCTCTTTTTTTTTCCAGCGACGACAGGGTACTTAAGAAATAGACCCGCCAGTAGATCGAGTCAAGATATAGTCAGACGCTGGGCTGTCCATCGGGCGATGGTTGATGGCTCTTTCGTTTGCTTTTTTAAAAATGAAAAAAAAAAAAAAAAAGAAAGAAATAGCTGGTACTTTTTAAATATGAATCCACAATGTATGCTGCGTTGTTGCAAAGGCGTTGTCGTTTATTCGCGTGGAAGCGATAATCCTCCTGACATTGTGTTGCGACTCGAGGCATTTATTTCCCTTCCGAGGGGTCGAAACGATTTCTCATTCGTGGCTTTGGAAAAAAGGAATGCCCGCTCGCCGGGTAAATTGTTTTCGTAAGGGGTGATGAGTTATTCTCTTGAAAGTTCTCTTTCGTTTCGAAATGCAACGATGGCTCTCCATTCTGCAGCCTTCACCGATAAATCTTGGTCAATTTTTTTTTTTTTTTTCGCCACTTTTGTTTTGCTCGAGTAGAAAAAAAAAGTATTATACGTGGAAGAGAAGAGAAAAAAGTACGAACAAACGCAGCAGGTTCGTTAGTGAACGAAACGAGATTATATATACCTTTCGAAGGGGTGTACGCGCGAGCGGTGAAAAACAGTAAAAATTATCGGTGATCTTCGAGAGCCCGCGCGTTGGGAGCGGATTTTCATCCGAAACTCATCTCATGCACCCTTTGTCGAGCTCTTTCGTACACAACAGACAGTTGTAGTGCATTTCCCGTGTTCTCTCGAAATAATCCCTTCGTACCCCGACTCATATACTTCCGAAAGTTACAACGGTTAACACACGCCCACGAATACCCCATTCAACGGTGTATACGTAAAATTAAAACATGCAACTCCACCCAATGTACACGTAGACCCTCCATTAAACTTTGGCAACCCGTCCACGCAGCCAGCATAGATTAGCAGGGCAACAAACTTCCATTGCCCCTGTAAGAGCGTCCATAACTCGAGTCGACTAGTTTTCATTACGATACGTTACAAGCTACAAATCGCGAGCGTACATTACGAGTTATGTTGGACACCCGTAAGTACATCTCTAATACAGCCCTCGGGAGGGCCGATGAAAGCTCGTAAATACGCCCGTGCACGGGAGCACATGCACAATGGTAGGCAGGTACGTACGTACGACCATTCGGCTTGCGGTATGATACTCGAGCTCTCGGCTTGGACCGCAGGTCTCGCGGGGAACTGTGTGTGCTTGTGCCGAGGATTTCGAATAGGGGACGGGAGCGCGCCTCCGGGAAACAATGGGTTTTTACGGCAGCGGTTCGTGCTGGGAATGTATATTCTTAAGGTAATCCTCCGCAGTTGTTGTCACTTTTTTTTTTTTTTTTTTTTTTTTATACCTGAATCAGTCTAGTTTTCCTGCTTGTAGATGTAGGTGACTCGTGTGTACTTTCGCATCAAAAAAGTGGGGAAATTGAAACGAAGGGAGGAGGAAAAAGAATTATAAAAGGAGAGAGTTTACGGCTACGTGTATTCGTTTACCGTCGGAAATTCCCGCGGGAAGTAAGTTGGAGAGATGAATTTTTTCCTTCACTCGTAGCCTTCCCTGTTTTTCTCCCATATTTTATTTTTATGCTGAAACGAAGTTTTACCAAATGTGAATTAAACGTCACGCTCAGCGATGTGCGTGAATTTTTGTCAAACTGCTTGTAACTTTTTTTTCCCCACGTACGGGTATCAGTTTCAGCTGTACCTGCAGTAGTAGAGCGATTTTAACATTTTGAAATGATATTTTAACGCTGCAAATTGTGCGCAGTGATTGACGTTTTCTCCGTAACACATAAATCCGCGTGACCACCAATTTGATCGAACACCGTTTCCGACACTAGTGTCTCGAGCTTACCCATTCGTTTACGTATCAAGAAAAGAAAGAAAAAAAAAAAAAAAAAAGAAATCGGGTCAAGCCGTTTTCCTTTCATCAACTTGGTCTCTCTCTATTCTCCCTTTTATATTCCATCCCTGCACAATAAAAAGTACAAAGGGTCGCGGAAAGGGGGGGGGGACGCAAAGCTGGGGGTTAATTCGCCTGCGGGAGACACCCACTCCAAGTTTTATGTGTGCGTGTATGTGAGCAGACAGTCTTTGATGCAACGCCGGTATTGCAAGCTCAAGTGTGCTGGGGAGAAAAAGTGTGGGTGAACGAGGTTAATACCTATCATTTTCAGTGGCGAGAGAGCATCAAAGGGAGTAATTGGTCCAAATTTTTTTTCTTTTTTTTAATTAAGTTGCTGTTTAAGTTGAATTTTTTTTATTTATTAACGACGATTTCTTATTCATCTATTTTTCTTTTACAGTCTAATCATTATTATGATTATGATTGTACTCTCGAATAATCATGATAATGATACTTTATTGATCATAAAATCTGTTTTATCATCTAGTAGATACATAAACTTGCACCTTTGGTATAATTTGCTACGATGTGATTTAGTTACTTTCGAGGATGTCTCAATTACCCTTGTACTGATTGTCTGTCCTATTGATAGCAATGTAACTATTTATTTTTTAAACGTATTTTAGTAATATTTGCTGCTGATCAAAGTCTACCAAAAATGTTACGTGTATCGAAAGTAAGAGACACGGGTAGTATTGAAACATTTTTAGTAATATTATCTCATCAGCTCTCATGATTTTAACAGCAATACGTAGAAACTCTTTTTTGTCCCCAATCATTTTTTTTTTATTTTTAGTATTAGATCCTGATGCTATAAACGCCAGAACTGATCGAAATCGAGCACCCAAATGGTTTCCCTTTCAAAGTCTTTTCCAATTTCCTCGCGTTGAATCCAAACTTCCACAGATACAAAAAATTCGTATTATTATTTTGTATTCTACTTTGGCCCCACAGACGATGACGTCTTTTTGATTACCTCTCCAATGTTTTTTCTCCATTTATCATGTAGAAAGTATACCCTATTTTTCCAATTTTTGGTTACTTGGTTTACACGCTGATGGTGAAGATCAGCAATAAGTCTCGAAAGGCAAAATCGATGAACATCAATTCCAAATTTTTTTGTACAGAATCAAACACTGACACCAATATTCTACCACGATTTGCTAACGAATACTTTTTTTTCCTAAACCAAATTATATTTAACTTTTAAAGTCAAGCAATTATATTTTTTTTCCAAATAAATTTCGTTCGTGTGACTTCGTCGTTCTCCCTTTTCCTCTCCTGACTTGCTACGTAATGCTAAACATCCGTTTTCCGTTCATTGCTGAGGGTACAGTATGTTATACTGACAATGCAGTTGCTGTATTTTTTTTACTGTTTCAACCGCGATGCGTACGAAGGAAAAAATGAAGAGGTGACAACTACATTATGTACAAAAAAAAACCAATTTCAATCAATCCAAGTCCTTTTAGACGCCGAACAACGTCATCGTCCCGCAGATTCACCAAAGCTGCGCAACCACAGCACTTTTTTCGAAAACGACCAATCAATGCGTCCGCAAAAGGGAAAAAACGAGAGTATGAGGCCTCGGCGAGTCGTAAAAAAGTCGTCGTTATCGCGCGTTTGGGGGATTAGAAGCTACCCGCTCACCCAACGATTTTTTTAAATCCCCGGAACCGCGTTTCTTTCACGTGAAAAGTTTACTGCTCGTAGTTTTTTTTTTATATACTTTTAGGGGCATATACTTTTAGGAACAAAAATAAAATTCCTTTTGGAGATAAATCTCAATTATACATTCGCGGGTATCTAAAATAAACTCTGTGATAAAACAAGCAACGTACTCCCTCGAAGTTACTCGCGAATTCACGGAGGGGGAGTAGCAGCTGCGACGGCTTTGCCCTAAGTGGGATTCTCGGCGCATTCCAGCACCTGACGTCGTCGTCTTGGCGCGAGACAGCTGCGGTTGCTTGGGCCCTAGAGAGACTTTTCGGCAGCTAGTGTGCGACTCGAATCCCGAGCAACTGTGCCTTCTCTGCCATGAAAATCATCTTCCGGGTGGATGACTCGATCGAGCAAAAACAGGGCAATCTTTTCATGAAAAAGTACTTTTGAAGATTTTCAAAATTTCGTCGAAAATTAATATAATGAAATCTTACAAGGACTTGGAAGGGTGTTTATCTTATCAAATGGCGTTTAAGTCATTTCTAGACACAAAAAGATTTTGAAAGTGTTGAAATATCTCGGAAAGATTTTGAAATTTTTTTTGATAAACTTCTTAAGACGTGAGAATTTTTTTTCAAGACGTTGAGGTGCTTGCTTAAATTAGAATGAATTTTACAATTCAGTGAGAAAAGTATTTGAATTGTTGTATCAATACGAATTTTTTCGCAAAACAGGACACTTACATGGGGATTGAGTAAGTTCAAGGTATCCGCATGTAAACATGCAAGAGAGAGGTCTTTATGAATAAAAATTGTTGTATTTTATTTATTTCAAATAATTTGTATAATTGCATACAAGTATATCATTGTAAAAAAGTTATGATTAAAATTATCGTTTGGCTAAAAATGAACGTAAAATTAAAATATAACTTCTGGATTACTATGGTCCAGTAGATCAGACTTAGGCTTAACAAATACATTTTTAGACCAACGTTTACGTATTATTTTTAACTCTCTCATATTGAGGTGAGAAAGAATATTCCATGCAATCTTATCTGGCAGACTTTCCATATTAGTTTTTTTTAATGTGCCTTCAAGAGCCTTGTTCAAACAATCTTTTGCCGTGATCAGTGCCATTTTCTTTTCTATGGCCAGATTAATGCGATTTTCTATAACATACTCATAGTACTTGATTTTATCCTTATTTTTAAACGATAAAAGCAATTTTCTGCAAGCATTCAGCCGGCGTTTGTCTAACGCTTTTACGAAAGCCTCAAATGGCATTGTAATGATGTCATAGTGGGACATATCACTCGTTTTGACATTTTTTAACTTATTTAAATCCTTCTTGCAGTTGGACAGAATCTCCGACATGACATTATTTTTCTTCAAAAAACCCTTTGTTGGAATCAAATCCACGTGTAATTTATTCAAGCTTATTGAAATTGAATAAAAAAAGGTCACCACGTACATAAATTGATTAACATTACGCGAGTCTTCAACGATGTCACGGCAAACTTTAATTATCGCATGGTTAATAGCTGTGTTGTCTCCATATTCCCAGTACAAGTATGCCATCTTCAGTCCAATCTTGTTATAGTAGGTGAAAAGTGTTGAAAAATAATAAGGTACTTTACCGGTAAAACGCCTGTTGACAGAGAATTAACGTTACGTATGAACCTAAAAAGATCTCCAATTCTACAAATGCAATGGCTAACCTGTCGTTTCGAAGTCCAGCCTCAAGAAGTAATTTTAGGATGTCGTAGCGCTGATGTCTGACAGCTTTGCGTAGGACTCGATTGACATCGTAACAACAAAGTTTGCTCGCCTCTTTGATGTAATCTATCTCTAGCAAACGATCGACAACTTCCTCATAACCCAAAGTAGTGGCAACAATAAGCTCATCGAGCTTTGGTTCGGTTTTGTCATAACGAGGATGTAACTTAGGAATTGATGTGGAATATACGTCATGTCTTTTATGAACTTTACCTCTACTCAGTTTTTTCAGCATCAAATTCACTATCATCAAATCTTGTCTTCTCACAGCTAAGAAAAATGGTGTACTGTCCATGTAGTCAAATGCACGTAAATCACTACCTGCAAAATTTAATATCATCTATAGTAAACTTTGATTGAATCTACAAAGTAGAATGATAAAGCTGTTATTTTCAAAAATTGCTAGTAGGGTCATTACCACGCTCAATGAGCAGACGAGCTATTTCGTGACACTCTATTGTCCAGTTACGTTGTTTCAATATTACATGCAACGGTGTCTCGTTAAATTTATTTTTTTCATTGACATCCGCTCCTTTCCGAAGAACAGCTTTAACTTTAGTTATGTCGCGTGTACGAACAGCTTCATGCAAATCCAAACCGTCCACGCCGTTATGAATATCAATGCCTTTATAGTGCAGTAGGTTGAAAACAATGTTGTTTTTTCCCATCGACTGTCTGTCAAACACCAATCCATACATCAGAGCGTCAAATGAAAATGTGCCGTGGCTGTCTATTTTGGCTCCGTTTTCCAGTAAATACTCGAGAAATGGTATGTACCAGTCTGGTCTTATATGCCTGCGACTTTCACTGTTGAATAAGTAGTGAGGGCTCTTTGCACTGTTGGAAATCATAATTATCAGATCAAATGAATGATAATTACCAAAAAAAAAAAAAAAAAACTTTACCCAAAACCCACGAGTTCCTTCGCGACATCAACATGTTGTTCATTAATAGCGGTATCTAGCGGCGTCATGTCGGCTTTACTAACAACGTTAATGGAAATGGCTTTGTGGTTTAGCAAAAGTTTTAACATTTTTTCGCAACCCTTCCTAGCTGCGTAATGCAGTGCCGTACATTGGTATAAGTCTGCAATGTTTGGATTAGCTCCATTCATTAGTAGATAGTCTAATCCTCCTATCTGTAAATCATTGATCGATTATTTTAATAATATAATATGTTTGTCGTGAATGCATATTCGTTACCTGCTTTTCTTCAATTGCCATATGCAGTGCCGACTTAAACATAAGTCCATCTTGAGCATTGACATCAGCTCCGTAATCAACGAGTAATTTCATCATCGGGAGTCTGTCATCAGCTGGAGTAGGATCAGTTTCACTGACGTGATCGTAAACCATATGTAGAGGTGTTCTTAAACTCTGATCCCAATCGTTTATGCATGACCTGTCCCTGAGACATTGTATTTATAACATACATTTTTATAGAAAATACCAACTTTTGGAGCACTTACAACACTTCCGAGCGGTGGGAGTGAAAAAATATAATACATGTCATTTCTGCGCATGAGATGCAATACAATGGTAGTTTTCGTCGGATAAGTACCATCGTCTCCGGGGCTGTTTTGCGGCCCGAGGGGCGTAAGGTAGCCGCGGTGCGATGGTGCTCATGTGGCGAATCCTATTTTTCCTACCGAGGGCACACCAGCCTCTCAAAAACGCCCAAGGTGGGAAATAGTAATTTTCGTACCTGGTGGCGCATGACAACAGGGCAAGCACCAGGTCTAAGGGACTCCTTGTGCTTGCCCTGGTGATCGCACACCTTCTCTTAGTGAAGACGCGGTAAACACGCAAAAGTAAAGAAAATGGAAATTTTTTTATAAATGGTTTTTTTTTCATGTAAACATTAACGGCTGAAAATAGAGATTGTCATCGTTTGAAGTGATGTCACTTCGTTTTAAAGTGATTACTACACGATTATAATTCAATTAAATATACTCTCCTGACGTCATGTTTAATGAATCGAGCTACTTTAATACAATTTTACAGATAATCTACCGAAAATAGGTTCCCTACAGCTGTGGCGTCATATCTTTTATTGTAACACTATCTACCGAATTTCAACAACAAAGACGACAGAATGAACACACGTAAAAATAGTATTAGACGCGAGAAACAGGTTTATGGATGACAAAAAAAAACGTCGACTCTCCTCAAACAATTTACGTAGTATTTTACTTACTTTTGCAAAATTCTAAAAACCTTATTCTTGTCACCGGATCTAACGGCTTCGTGAAGACTTTCTTCGGTTGATAATTCCATTGTTATCGTGCTCTTTGATTTCGAAAGAGATTGTTATTTTCTCAACTTTTTATATATTTAATTGTAGGTATCTACTAGAAGCAAAAAATTATTCGAAAATTCAAGTCCCGCAATGAATTTGTTATTGCAGCTAGTTTTATCTTTCTACTTAACTTGCTGTGTACAAAGTTGACGCTACAATGAGCGTCCAACGGTGCAGTTCTGGTGTAATAGCGACTACAATGTTCGACTGTAGGTGACGACACCAACTACCTGGTTATCTGTACGTCATTAGACGGGCCTATTCTATTTTCCACTGCTCCTCATCAAATCGCGGTATAAATTTGAATTGTGAGTTACCTCTCAAGTATACCCGTCTGGACAAAACTTGTTTAATACTGGACTCGGAAAAGGAGGAGGTTAATTTAGTATCATCCGTTATTACAGTTGAAAAGAAAAATTCCTCATGCACGTTGAGTCGAGTAAAGTATTTCCATTGGTTCAGTCTACGAGCCGTACATAAAGGATTTGAAAATCCCGCAGCTAGTTGAATGATGAGTACACGCGTCGAAAGGAGTTCCGTAAATTTGCATTTGATGTCCATGCACTTTTCGGTCAAGCAATGGGCGTCGCGAAGCCTACATTTGTACCGTCACCTTCTCTTGACCCGCACTCGTGTGTCACTCTCCGCGAAATCCAGGCCTCTGAGAGCAACAGCCGTGAAATCCGATTTCCCCCCTCCCCCTTTCATTCATTTCCGCCTTTTGTCTTTCTACCTCTGCGATGTTTTATCAACTTTTTTTTTCTTATTATGTTTCTTCTACTACGCGCTTGGGCTACTGCTGTTCGCGTTTCGAAGACGCATAAGCAAACATATGTATGATATTGGGAGCTAAAGCTCTGATCAACGTATCGTAAGCTCCGCTTTGCGTCAAAGAGAACTTGTTGTTTTTTGGGTATACATTTGCGAATAGTGGCAAGGGAGAAAAGCCAAGCTTGCCCCTCTTCTCAGGGGGTGTTTATGGAACCAAGAGATTTTCCTCGTCCCAAGTGGACGAGCATACCTGCGAGAACTTTCGGTCTTGTAAGGTTGAATTCGTCATTAGCTCTTGCCGAGGATAACACGTAAGAGCAACAAGAGGGCAGTTATTACCACCGCAACGGAACCATAGACGGGACGAAGCGGAAGTCGAACGCTTCGTTTGGGATTATTGCGTGTTGCAGGGGAGGGTGGAGGTGAGCGACTATTGCTCCAACTAGGGAGATATGTACTGATGTGGGTGTGTAGTTTGGTAAGGGTGAAAGGCGCCCTCTCGTTTGAATACCAAATAGATACGCGGTGGAGTGTGTAAGGGAAGCGGGTCGAGTTTATCAGTCCGCTGAATTCGGGGCTGATGCCACTCTGGATGTGTGTACAATCTCTCTCTCTCTCTCTCTCTTGGTTCTCTCTGTGCTGCTGTTGGATTTTCTTTAGCAGCTCTGGGCTTTGTTATCCAGAAATTTATTGAGCTGCGCCATTCTTGCTCCTTATTTTTCTTGCTTTTTTTTTTTCTTTTTTTTTTTTTCTTTTATCGAATAAACTGGTACATGAGCAATTCGTAGCGAAGAAATATTACTAATAATACCCAGTTCAGGCATACGGTCCGAGGCCGACCGAGCGTGTAACTTTTTCCCTCTGTCAAACGTTACTTCCGGCAAAGGGAAAAGGAAAGCGTATTCAGTCAGCCACGTGAATATTCTTTTTTTCTTTTTCTTTTTCTTTTTTGATCGAATTGCGCTTTCCTTTACTCAAATGGAAAACATCGATGCTAGACGCTGAAAATTCATCGAGGATAGAGCGAGTGAATCTCTTCTTTTTTTTTTTTTTTTTTTTTTTTTCCCTTTTGCTCGATAAACAATGCAAATAAACGACAAATAATCCATGAATGTTGTCACGTTTATTGGATCACTCCCTGCGAAGAGTAAAGAAAAAAGAGACTATACAGCAACAAAAAAAACAAGCTCTGACGTACATACGTATGTATATACGTCTGGGCTGCAATCACTCGTAACGAAGCGAATAAAAGATATAGAAGTGTCGCGCGTCAACAGCTTCAAGTCCCTCGAAAAAGAAGCGCCTATCTTTTATCGATTCCACGGGCAGCTCCTTTCCTCGAGTACTTACTTCTGCTATCCTCTCTTTCTTTTTCTCCGGCTCTTTCCTTCTTATCTTGGATGTCTCGGCTTTTAATAAATTCTCAACGAAATATATCAGAAAATGTATCGTGGTAATACATTTTTTTTTTTTTTATTATTTTTTTTTTTTTCTGTATTCATCTCGATGTACCTAATTATTGAAAGTGTAGCTCTGCTATTGGTGAGCCAAGAGTACAGCTATTCCAATTATATTAAGGCCGTCTATTTTCCATTTATATATGTATCCGATTTTTTTTTCCTTTGCCTCGGTTTATGAAAATATCTTTTTTCGTTCAAATTAGATTGTTTTTTTATTAACTTGGAATAAAAACATTGTAATTATTGTGATGGACGATTTTTTTTTTTTTTTTCTTATTCACCATTATTATACTATGTAAATAGCATTTTTTGAAGTTCTCCCTTTCCCTCACGAGCCGATAGACTGGATAAAAAACCGGACTCACTACCGCCGACAAACAGTGTCCCGTGCCTGCAAGTGAAATCTTGGCCAACCACAATGTGAGCTCATCTGTCTGGCTAGTGGTGATTTACAATTTTTCGACCTCACTTGTTTTGCTCACGCTATTTTCTTTCTTCCATTTTATTTCGACGATGCTTGAATGAGAATTGCCCGATGAAAAAAAGCGCGCGCGTGTGTGACCCAATTGAAGTCTTCATCACGAGTATAGTGCGTTTATTTCACTTTATTTTCATCACTCTTCACGTCACTATCATACATTTCATTTATTCCTCTAGTCACGTGACATCTTCAGGCCTTGCAATGTTTTTTCTTCTTTCAACAGATGCATGATAACATTCAACGCCACAAAGTAGAAATTTAATTGAAAATACAGCAGATGCTTTAAAATAATCAATTAACTGGAATATTATCCGTCAAGGGGTATTGCACTAATTTAGTGAATTTTTTGTTTTTTTGTTACAGATACGAGGCCAACACTGTCATGACAAAGATATACCGGAGATCGGTGAGTACAGGTATAATACGAACCTTTTTCACTCGGACTAAAGCGTCGCCGTCGCTTACTGTTTCGCTGGATATTAATGGCTAACGCAGTGGACAAGCTTTTTTCGTATTCAATGTACATACTCTAAATGTTTAAGTAGTAAGTACCAGGCGATGTACACCGTGAGCGAGAATTTTCAGAATTTTTTTTAACCAATCAACGTCCATTGGAACGTGAAACTTTTTACAAAAAAGCTTGCGATCCGAACGACGTTGAAAGAAAAAAAAAAAAAAAAAAAAAAAAAAAACGGGTCCGCTAATTCATTCGTGAATCGCTATGCCGAAAAAACGTAGCACATATCGTCCAGTCGAGCTAATGGAGGTATGCACTCTGTATAAATCGACGTAGAAAAAAAAGCTTTCAATAATCGCTTGAGGAACAGAATCCAACAAAGCTCGACTCCTCGCAGCAAAAATTCAGTCCTCAACTTTCCTATCCTATCGAAGTGCGCGTTGCGAAATGCAAATTGGCTGAGTTACAAACACACCGGGGAGGAGGGGGTGGAACAGCTGGATAATTTGGAAATTCACGAGCAAGCTCTAATGCCCTTTGCCATCCGAGCGCGTTGGCCAAGTCCGCACGCTTGGATTGAATTACGAGAAAACACGGGCGTCCCGCTTTGCCGTGTTTAATCATTAATCTGCTAACTACGTTATGTACGGTATTCCCTAAATGCGTATCGCGCGATTCGTTCATTTGCGGTGGATTTATTGTTTTTTTTTTTTTTTACTTTATTTTAAACTCTTTTTCCTACGCAATTACGTTAAACCGTGGAAAATAAAAGCTATACAGCTCCAAAGTAAAGTTATCACGCGTATGAACACGAGCGAAGCTCAGAGCTTTGCGAGAAGCGCAAACGGGAACAGAGGAGGGTAGAAAAAAAAGTCCACAGCCGGGAGGTTTATAAAAGACGCAGCAGAGTCTCGCGAGTGTTTAAGGAATGGAAAGCCGACTTTACCCTTTGAAATTCAAAGGAAAAAAAATTTTTTTTTTTCGCCCAACGAAGCGCCGGAGCCTTGGACGTACAAGAGAGAGTTCTATAGGTCGGCGCAAACTTTGAACCGGGCACAGTTGAAAGACACTTGAAAAAATACATCCCATTGTGCCCTTTGCCACGAGCTAAAGCGCGGAACTCCTTGGATGCGACTTTCGTGTCCGCCACCTTTTTTTGGTCGCGGATTCTCGAAAATCGGTAAACCCCCTCCATTGCCGTTTTGTACTCGAAAGAATAAATTAAAAAACACACGAGAGAAAAAAAAAGTTCAAATTTCCCTTCCTAGATGTAGAGATAACGCCTTATTCGTACGTGCGAGTACACACACCCGCAACAGACGTGTCAGTTTAATTCGGGGAAAGGATGAGGCGTGTCTCGTCGTTCTTCGCCCCCGAAAAGGGGGGTTGGGGTGGAGTACAGCCACGCCAAGGTGGTCCCGCATAAGTATGCAGTGCAAACGCGGGTCCTGAAAATCCACGTCTGTCGGCTCACGCTCCAAGTACGTGCTCTTCCTCTCTGCTTCTCTCGCGTGGCTTGAAAAGACTCACGAAGATCGTCCAGGGAGTCTCGGCTGAATGTCAATTGGGGGTACAAAGGTAGGGGAGGAAGACGCAATCGATTAATTGAATCCTATTATTTGCTCTAATGAAATCGAGTACCTTACCGGTATTTATTGCCCCATACGGCGAATGAGATCACGCGAGGGGGAGGAGGATGACTGGGAATTGATTATTATGAAGTTGAGAAAGGATACGCTATCCAAAAAGAGTTGGAAATGCAAAGAGCAGGAAATCTCGATTCTCAGGTGGCTCGTAACGAGTAGGATAAAATAATTACAACGTACATAATGCCATTGAACCACAACATCTAATACAACTTACGAAAAAACATGGTACTGGATGCTACGTCTTAAAATATCAAATAAAAAAGTTTTGTGATGTAATGTATGCACCAGGGTCAAACTATTTTTTCTTAACGAGGGTGCAACAAAGCCTCAAGAGCTACAGAAAAGCACCTAAAAATTTTCCCAACGCTTATTGCTTGTTAAATCGCAGATGGTAAAGTCAAAATTCACGCCCAAGACTGAAAAAAAAAAAAAAAAAAAAGATTATTCAAAGAATTTAGAGAGTTACGAGAGTATCATAACGCGTACGATGCAAAATGAAGAGAAAATATTATTTTCAATCCTCAACTCTTGTATTTGGTATTTTCACGTCCCACGGAGTAAATAGCCGTGCCGTATATGGTTGTACTCCTTTTTCTCTGGTGGAAAGGTATAAAGCACCCCCTTGATACCTGTAGTGAATAAAAATAGATAAAGCATTCCACTCGTATATCGCGATATTCATACACTCGCTTTATCCCGCCGACGAGAGCAATTAAACAACAATTTCGCGGTTCATCGCTCGTTTTATCCCCCGAGCCCTCGTTCAAAATTCAAATGGACCACGATACCAGCCCCTTTTCCTCTCGGCCATCAACCAACACGCGAGAAGTGCAGTATAAGCCGCGCGAAACTTTTGCGTCATGGCAATTTCAGGCCAAGCGCCCAGTATAGACCAAGGCGGGAGAGAATATTGCCACTTTGCATAACGAATGGGCCATTTCCAGCTTATTCTCCACCGCCCGAGGGCGCAAAAGAAGGGGGTGGTCTTCGCTGGAGGGCTAATCGTGCGCCACGACAATCGCCCGATTTCGCTCGATCGAGCTCTCGAGATCGCGATTCAGCACGTCGTGTGTACACGCTAACTCGCCGCATGCATTGTTACACGGAACGCCTCTATAAATGGACAACGCCGTCTCGTCTCCATAAACAGTATACCGTTGTCTTTCGCGAACTAATCGAAGGAAGAACCTTTTCATGCAAAAAAAAGAGCCCCCACCTTCCGATGGTGCCTGAATGTGTGCTCATAAAAGAGGCCCGTAAAAGGCACTCGTGCCTTTTTTTGGGCGAAACTTTAGCCAGAACTAATACATCTCACGGTAGAAGAGAAAGAAGAGGAAACTTAACGACCACGTCGATCGGCTCTCCTTTTTCCGTTTCATCAATCTACCCCCGGCTCTTTTTCCCGCGGCGCTAATGGGCTTTTTTTCGGCCACCCGGTTCCATCATCCCCGGCTCGTCTTACCCCGATTGATGCGTCCTGCGCTGGAAAGGTTTTTAATCGATCCCCTCTTTCCAAGCGCGCGCTTGCCCTTCGTCTCGGGGCTCTCTCTCTCTATTGTTTCCGGGAAAACTTGGAAATCAAGGGAAAGAAGAGAGTTGCAAGGGTCAGGGAAGTTTCGCGAGTCTACCTTTATTCCAAAAGTTGCGTTGCCGCTGAATGAGCAGTGGGGTGCCTTTATAGTTTAGCTGAATAGGTACGCGTGTGTACCTGCCAGTCGGGTCCAGGTTGAATTTCTTATATGAATCGTTGAAAAAAGTTTTCCAACTGATTGAATTCGTTCGCTGCTCGTTAAAAAAGCTTTATCATTTTTTCTTATCAGCTCGTAGGTATGTGTGGATCGATAAAAAACTGGACGGAGAAAAGGTGGAACTTGTATGCTAGTGTGAATGTCGATCTCTATCGTGTGACTCGTGTTGGCGTACACGTGAAAAGGACCAACGATTTGTATCATGCGTCAATAGACGAATTGGTCTTTTGTTTTTGCGGTAAACGCTGTAAATATAAAAATCACATCTCCATTGATGTCATGATTTTCCTACCCAACACATCCAATACATATTTTCCATTTTATTCGAGCAATAAAAAATTTTTCCGCTCCTCCTCCGTCAGTAGCCACGACTGCCGAGATTTTTCCACTCGTTCTGGAGAGGCAGCCAATTTGATCGCACGACAGCACCGTGTATTCGGTCCTCGCTCGGTGTAGTTTAATCAATGCCACGCACCCCCAACGTAATAGACAGCCCACGGCACCGGTGTACCGATAAGGGGCGCCTAGTTTGCCCTTAAAACTCGTACATACGCCAACAATAAACAAAAGCAAACAAGAAAGAGATAAATACATATGGAGCAAGAGTTACGAAGAGCAGGCCTGCAGACTTTATCGGTCGAAGAATCGCGAAATCAGTAGTAGGTCGTCGTGATAGGCGCTCACTCGCGCGCTATCTCCGCTGCTGCTGTATCGATTACTATGTACACGTGCCGTCGATGGGGGAAGAGTTTAGATGACACCTCAGCGGAGCTCAAGCCCTCGTTCATTTACTCGTGCTATCGTCTTACTTTTTTCCTCCGATTTCTTTGTTGTTGGTACACTGCTATTTGCGACCACTTACATATAGTTGTAAGAATTTGTAGGGAAACAAAGAAAACATTGAATGAGATCGTTATTTGAAACGCCCACTTGCACCCACACATGCGCAACACATCAGAGGGCAATAGTCCATAATATATAACGTACGATAACAACTCTCTCTCTCTCCCGTCGATGCCCTTGGCTGAACAAACGGGTCAGTCATTACATCACCTCGAGACTAATGAGAAGTGCACATGTATCCTGTGGGCACGTGTACTCGTAGACAGAGGAAATCAACGGGTTACCACTCGGGCGCGTTATTGGCAAAGCTTCCTCTCTGGCTCGGCGTTGATAAGGTGTACGTGTCCTAATACCCCGAAAGCTGAAAATCACTCCACGTGCACGATTCAATGGGAAAATAAAAGTACGTTCATTCGTAATTATTAGCCAATGGTGACGAAAATAGGCTTACGCAACAAAACCCGCAACACTTTCCAAAAACAACGAAACATGCAAAATATGCATGCGTACCAGTTCCCCGGTATAGGTCGAACTCTGTGTCGTAAAAGTTTATGCATTCTTTCGAACGATGGATGGGGGGATGAGGGTGAGCTTCTTTCCTCGTCCACTTCACGCGATAAGCTCGGCTTCGGAGCGAAAGCGGGTCGTATTATCACCGAGCTTGCACGAACCGGATGTAGGTGAGGAGGTGCTTCACGCGATGCGACTGTCTTCCACCCCCTTGCCACACTTGTGAGTTTGCTGTTTGGATTTAGGGGTCGTTAATTGTTGCTCCATCGAAAGGGGGGAGGCTTTAGGATAATCGTTTTCGGAAATTTATTATTGGCTTCTTTCCAGGAGGGCAATTTTTTTTTTTTTTTTTTCCAATGGCTTATTTATCCAGAGGGAGGGTGTTATTGGTGGGGTGATTTTTTGGGTTACGTTGTTTATCGTACTGGGTTGGGGGAGTGAACGACCATTTGAATTTTGTTTCGCTGTAAATCAACATAACAACTCAATTATCGCTAGTTTATACTCATACGGTTGATTTAAGAAAAAGATAATAAAACAAAAATTTTCTGCACCACTGCGCAAGCTAGAAAATACGGTGCACCGGAACACTCGTCCCTGCGTCAATGGTGAAAAGACGATTTTGCGTAAATTCAAAAGCATCCCAGCTCTCAGCGAAATGGATGCGAAAAGTTTTTGTCGTGCGATGCTACTGCTCTCGTGTGTCAGGGGAAATGGAAATTCTCGCGTACAAGAAACCGAAACACACACCGAGACAACAGAAAGATGCGCGTGGATCGTTCCTCGCGTGAGTATACAAAATCACACATTTGCAGCTTATTTTGTACGCTATTTTCTGTTTTGTAATGTTATTCTGATGCAAATTTGTTACTTTCACACGATAAAAAAATTAATAATGCACGCGCGAATTCTGATGAATTCACACGAGTTCATTCGTTTGCATAATGTTAACCGCTGCATGGAACAAATATTTGCGATCATTTGTGCTCGTAGATTTCGCAGTTACGCACATTATCAACTATAAACAACAGTTACTCTAACGAGTACATTTTATTAATTTCACGATGTACACTTTAGGCTACATACAAAAAAAAAAAAAAAAAAAAAAAAAAAAAAAAAAAAAAAACATCATCGAAGAAAACTAGCGTGTGCCCGCCTCGTCCCCCAACTTTCTCCGCGAACTCTCCCGCCCAAACGAGCGACAACGCGAGGATATCGCCGTCACGCCAAGCGAACAACATCCGCCTGTACCTTGAGGGACTATTACTCTGACACAACTCGAAGGTAAAAAAAAAAAAAAAAAAA
>NW_019379674.1:6906169-6935545 GCF_000648655.2 Copidosoma floridanum
CTTAAAAAAAAAAAAAAAAAAATGTCATTACGATCTACAGACTTTGCCACAAGAGAGCAAGCCATTGGTACAACATTAAAATCAGTTTTCGTACCGAAGTAAATTTATTGACCCAAGGCCATACTCTTTTTGTTTTGTGGATTAAAAACCCACCCTTGAATATCTACAATTTTTTATTTAGAATCACCACTCACTCGACACAACGCAATCAGCATTTAAATTGCAACGCGTGCATTCATCAACCGGCTTCGTGCATCGCCAGCAAAAAGTCGATGATTTCAATAACCGATACACCCGATCTAGCTTTTCTGCACCCGCTTCCGTCTCCCCAGATTTATTCCTTTGCAAACGCATTTTTCGTCACATAATCGAATAGCTCTCGCTCGACTGGTCAACCTTAATAAAACTTCTTCGCTATCCAAGGAAGCGAGAAACTCTCACTCGTCGATCGTCAATTGTGAAATTGTTGAAAAAAAAAAAAAAAAAAAAAAAAGAATAACAACACAACCACCCCTGTATAAAAAATAACAATAAAGAATAAGCTCTAGCCAAGGGTCGCCCTCTTCGATAAAGCAAAGTCGACCTCTGCATACGCAAGTGGCAGGGAGGGGGGGGGTATCTCGAGGTGCGTCCTCATTCCGCGCCACAGCGGGCAATAGTCCTTGCACCGATAGGATCTGCTAGAGCACCCCCCCCCCACACACATACTCTAAAAGGTGGCTCAACTACAGTTCGATCAGCCGCGGCTATCGCTCTCTCCGTATATACTCGTGCCTCCCGCTAAATCTCGCCCTCCTACTTCTCCCGCTGACATTTTCAAAGCGAGCGACGATCGACCGGGGGCCGGCCTACCTCCTGCACGGAACTGATAATTACGCCGGCTGCACGGACTTGGAGGAACGAACTTCCCCTCTCGTGTGTATATACTACGTGCACGACGCGGCACACAGGTGTACAATAATAATAATACCGGGGAGCGCGCAAGTGCCGGTGCTGAGGCACGGCGCCCGGTACATTGCCCCCCCTGTGTGTGCAATACTCCTCCATCTCTCTCACTCTCTATTGCACTCGCTTTCTCCGTGTGTTGCACCTCTTTTTCTCTGACCCGACTCCCTCTCTCTCTCTCTCTCTCTTTTCGCCTCCTTGTACTGTGAAATGCGAGAGAAGGAGGCCTACTACTCGGCACAAATACTCTGGCCTAGTGCGCCAGGGGCCGCATCGCTTAGTGCCCTACCAACGGTAACGTAGTGCACGAGAGAGTTGTGCTGGTGGTGGTAGTGGCAACGGTGGCACTACACCAACAGCAGCAGCTGAGTTGAAAAACGACGGCAGAACAGCAGTGGAAAGAAAAGCTCCGCTCGCTTACTCTGCTTTCGAGCGACTCGCGTGTTGTAACCCGTCCAGTTACTACTTGTACGCTTGTCGATTGTTATTTTTTTTTTTTTTTTTTGGGGGGGGGTGGGGTAGTTTTTGTACTTGTGATATGTTCCGGGGCTTGCGTCGATTTTTGACGGCCGATACTTGAAGAAGGTGGCGAGGAGAAGTAAGGGAGAGTGACGAATTTTCGCTAGAGTGTGTCCTTTGATACCGATCCATCCTGGAAGTGCCTGATATCGTTGTCGCGAACAATTGTAATGGACAAATGAATCTCAAGAAGAAAATGTACACCAAGACCAAGTATATGGTTCTCATTCGCGTGGGTATGTATAATGATAACTCTCGTGTGTTGCTTTTTCTTCTTTTTGTCGTTATATCGTCGTTGCATTGCGTGAGATGTGCTACCTGACCTACATTATATTTTTTGAACGAGCGAGTGAACTTTTTTTGTTGATTGCAACTTTATTTGTTTTTTCTTTCTTTCGTAGATTGAAGTATAAATGGCAGATTTTTTTTTTAAAGCTCTGTTAATGTGTATTTTTTTTGTTTTTTTTTTTTTTAATTATGGTGCTAAATTACTTGTAGTTAAATCATTCTTTCATCAGAAGCACTTTATGTGTACATGTATTCTACAACAAGTTTTTACTTTCGTTACTAATTAAAGAAAATATTGTCTCTTAAAAAGTTTTAATTGTATAGAGCCGTAAATCAGCTTTATTTCAATTGCTAAAAAAAAAATTCATCGTATTAATTTAATATCAATTCAAATCGGTCGCAAGGAATAAACAAAAAGAAAAATATTAAGGATCACGAAGGTACTCGTTACTACGTGTAATTGCATAACTTTCCTTGAAGCTCTGGCCTGATTGTGTTGCAGGGCTGGCGTTCGTGTGTACTTTAAATCGTACCCGCATATATACATCCCATTCGTGGGCGCAGGTGAAAGTAGACCTGGGATATTTCAGCAATAAATCTCGGTTAAATAGTTTTATCGTCGGGCTGGGTGCGATAAGATTATTTTGTCCAGCACCGCATGTAGTTTTTTTTCTTTTCTTCATCCAGTCGAATTAATTTTTCAACTTTTATCCTTACTTACATTTAAATTAAAATTAGTAATCAACTCCAAAAAGTTTTTTTTTTTTACTTCTACCAAATCATTCTGATTTGTTGTCCATTCAATGTAAAAGAACGCACTTTACACGTGTTTAAACACGTATTTCAAATAAACTAATACTAGATATGGAAGTGCCTGTACGAGCGTTCAGCTCAAATCGTTCGAAAAACGCGAGAAAAATCGCAGGTTCGATTTTTCATTTCTCAAGATAAACTACGGCTACGCCCGTCTAGGTACGTGTATACATATGCGCCTGGATTTGCGGTTATTTCGCTGCTACCTCGCCCGAGTGAACGCAGCTCCGACAGGAACATGCACGTAAACGGATCTCGTGCTCGTTTCGAAACAACGACTCGCCGAAGGAATGGAAAGCAGATACTATAGGCGAGAGGGCCCGAGACGAGGAAGGAGGCCCGTGATGTACGACGGCTTACCTATTTATGGAACGAAAATTTGTGGAAATTCGAGCCCTGCATATATGCATGAACGTTTGATGGAAGTATTGCACGCGCACTTTGGCTCGTTTTAAGGTGTTATGGAAAAATGGAGCTAATGATAAAACGAATACGTACAACGTTTCTACCAAAATGGATGGAAGAGGATTTACCTTTTAACGCGACTCGAATGTTTTGGTTAACAAATTTATGGATGCATTGCCCCGTTTGAGCCTCTTTTCGCCACCCCCCTTCTAAAGCAAAGCTCTTACTTTGGCCGGATTTCGTGGGCACGAGGGTGCTTGAGATGCCTCGCTTTGGTTGGAACTTAGGGGGTCGAATCGATTAGCTTGTGGTTTTTTATTACTATTTTTTTTTTCCACCTCCCTCCGCGTTTCTCCACTCGACCATCCCAAGCTCAAGACCCCGGAGAGTTTCAATTTCATCCGGGCTCTGAGCAGTTTATTTAGCTAGTTCTTTGCACTTTGATAAAAAGTAAGTGAATCGCAGAGAAAAAACAAAAGTAATCTATCCGTAATTTTCTTTCTCTAATGTTTCAAGCTGGTGCTGGTGGGTAACAAGAGTTTTGTGAACTATTAATTTTATCTTGCACGCCGAAATGGGAGGAGTTGAAAATCATCTCTTTTAGCGGTACTGGTATTACAAGCGAACTTGAACGCTTTGGAGAGGAAGGAGGCAGGAGGGCGATAAATTATAAGAAAACTCGAGCAGCTGAGGGTAAATGTGATTCATTGCCGGAGGAGAGGCTTGAAATCTTTGGTGGTTCAGAAATCGGAATTTACTCCGCTGGCACACGTGCTGGGGACAAGTGTAAGGTGGACTTGGTCGAGATATGTTTGTTTCTATTAACAATGGACAGAACTTTTTGGGATGTTGTGTTTATTTATTCTTCACGATTTGCTCATTGAAAAAAATTTTCGTGAAGTAGTAAAACTATTGTAGTAAACAATAAGGTTCATGTGACCTCAACAAGTTTATCTTGACTGACTTACTGAACTTGTGTTTCCAATCAAATCGTTGAATAAAATTTACTGTGTCAGGCGGTCTATTTGTTTCTCAAAGCAACCGAATCACAGAGTCAACTGCCACAGGTATTTACCAGAGAATAACAAACAGACTCGTCGCTGCAGTCGAACAGCACGACAAAAAAAAAGAAAAAAAAAAAAAAAAAACAAGCACAAGCCGAGCTTTGACTCCTCGGCTTCCATGGAAAAATAGAAAGAGAGGGGGAGTGGATAAACTGTAGCATTGTGCATACCCTCAGCTAGTTTACACAACTGCTCGAGCTTCGATTTTCAATTCGCCTTCCATGCCCGACTTTTTACTCCACTTTCCCCTATTCCTTTACAGCAGCTTTTTTTTCCCCAACCGATTCAGTCGCTCGTACTCGCTTGTGCTCTCCGACGAAGCGGTAAATTAAATCTTCACGGAAGCATCGACTATACGAGGAGGAAAGAGTCGAAAGAGACTTTTTTTCACCGACAATGATACACCTCCGGCACTATTTTTTACTCTTCCAATGTTGTTTCTCAGCTCAAATTTCATTTGGACGTGTACATGTCAAGGACACATGCACCGAGAGCGTCAATTCCTCTCCGAAATTCAAAACTGGGGATAAACTTTTTCCTCTTGTGCGACAGAGAGCCAAATAATTCGCAGGCGCTTCGACTTTGACCCCGTCTCGCGGAGATTTAGGACTAACACGCCGACCAACAATTTACACGTGTGTGTTTGTGAGTGAGCTCGCGGGGGAATGGATGCACGCGCAGGGGTGGGCATTTTATTGTTGCGCTGAAATTATTAAAACGCTCTTGCCTTGGCTTGGTGTGCAATTATTTTTTCGTGAGCCAGACTATTTCGTGTGTTTGCGAGAATGTGGCTTTTGCATAATTGTCTTGACCACAGAGCCGAAACGACTTGCACATTTTGTGGTTTTGTTCGGCCGCCGCTCTGTAAGAAACAAGAGACGCAGAAAGTTGTAAAGTTCCAAGCGCATTGTTCCAAGAGCTTGTAAATTGGATTTAAATAAATACCTGGATAAACAAAAAGTTAGTTCTGAAAAATTGAATTTCTTTCCAGCCTTGCTCGGTCGTCTGACTAATACTAGACTTTTACTACTTGTTTCTCTAAAGAGCTAGTCGAACTAGCGTTAACCAAATTTTTAATTACTTTGTCTGACCAAACCTTGACTTCTACTACTGTTGAGAAACCAAGTAGCCATTATTAATCTTGGACGGTGTGTCTGACCAACACTGGACTTTTACCACTTTCTTTTCTGAAAAGCGAATGAGACAGGTATTTTTAATCTTTATATATTTGTCTGACCAACGCTAGGCTTCTACTACTTGTTTCTCTGAAAAGCGAATCAAACCGACTTTGATGAAATTTTCAAAATTATATGCTTTTTCTGATCAAATATAAACTTCTACTACTGTTGAAAAGCCAAGTAGCCATTAATAATCTTGGACGGAGTGTCTGACCAACACTGGACTTTTACCACTTCCTTTTCTGAAAAGAGAATGAGACTGGCGTTTTTAATCTTTATATATTTGTCTGACCATTGCTAGGCTTCAACTACTTGTTTCTATGAACAGCAAATGAAACTGTTAATCGAATTTTCAAAATTATGTGCCATGTCTGACCAAATATAGACTTACACTACTGTGTGGGGTGAAATAAGGTTGAGCAGTGCGTCTAACCCATGCTGCGCTTTTATCACGTGTTTCCCTGAAAATCGCATCAGTGAGACGTCTTCAACCTTTGGTCCTCTCCTACTGACCGAAACTCGACTTCTACACCTCCAAAACATGAACTGAGACGTTTTCAACCTTAGGTGCCTTTTCTGACTAATTTTTTACTTTTACTACTTGCTTCTCTGTAAAGAAAATCAGACTGGCGTTTTTAATCTTGGTCACTTTGTTTAACGAACGGTGGACTTTATTTGCTAGCTGGTCAAAAAAGTGAATTACACTGACGTTTATGTTGTCCAGTTGTTCAAATATCTGTTTATGGATGTATAAAAATAAACTTAAAACAGTTATTTAAAGATGCAAGAAGAATTACATCATCCAGTTGGAAAGATAAATAAAAAAATATGTATACCCAGTAATTGAGAACATGCAATTATTGCAAAAATAAAACAACTTGATATGAATCATTCTTGATACTTTTCTTTTTTACAGCCTAATTTTTTAAAAGTACTTTAAAACAATTAATTTAGAATCGTATAATATTATATTTAAGACAACAATCTATGATTATTTTCAAATGATAGATAAAAAACAACTTCCTGTCAACATTAACTTGCAATTTTATAAAACTTAATACCTCCAAACTTCCCATTGTAATATTAAAAAACGTCGTGTGTTGATTGCACGATTGATTCAGAGCTTTCTGATGGCTGATACTGCATACAGTAGGCATACTTTTTAGAAAATTTAATTTTAAAAATTATTAGCCAGTGTATGATATTTTCGATTTGTTGTAACGTTAATCAAATAGTACAAAAGTATTAGGCACAATTGAAAATTTAAATTGGTGGAATAGAGTATGATTTGAGGAAGTCATCTACCAACGTAATGACATCAATTTTTTGGTATTTATCATCATCATCAACTTGGCAAGCCTACTCAATACAAACAACTCATTTGTCAAATTGTATACTTGTAAGCCGGCAATTAGATACCTCCGCTTAGCAGCGTCATTGTGCTATTTAGAGCAACACACCGATAGATGTACAGAGAGTGGGAACTTTACTTCAAAGTCGACCTGAATAGATGGAGCGACATTGATCTCGAGACTTTGGCAATTTCCGATCCTACAAGTGCACACCAGTATTAGCAGAGCCCAACTGTAGATATACAATGTATAATTGTATACATCACGCATACGTACGTATACATAGTAATTATGGAATTGGTGCCTCATAATCTTATCAACGCGATAAGCTGGCTTTTGAATGAAATATTGGAATACCTAGTGTCAGTTGCTTTTATACTACTTGTCAACTGTTCGTTCATTGCGTCAGCATATTATTACGAGATGTTGGTAAAAAATTGTAACTAACGAACCTTCGAATCTGCAATACAAATGAGCAAATCGATACAAACGAATAAAGTTGAAGAATACAAATTGATCCTAATGTCAAATGACAGCTGTTATCGATCGTGGTACTAATTTGAACTCACAATGAAGAAAGAGAGGCCATACATACGATGACCGAGCATTTACGAGTAATACGTGAAAAAGCAACAGGTGTAACGAGTACGTATGGCTCAAAGACGAAAATAGCCAACTAATCTATCCCTATAAATTAGATAAATTGATTGACACGTTTACGCTTGTGTTTGTGAATACGATGATACGATATGGATAAACGCGTTGTGTACACAGTGTGACGTGAGACTTGAAGAAAAAGAATTTTAAGCTTAAAATCGAAATAACAGTGCAAGTTTCGAAAAATTTCACAACCGAATAAACGCACCCAAGAGTGTCGTTAAAATAAATTACAGTCCCTAGTACCAAAAAGTAATCACCTCATCGCGTGAAAAATCTCACAGCCCCGAATGGCCGTAAAGCTCCCACGAGCATAAATACAGTCCTCGCGAAATAAACCAGCAGCGAGAAGGACAAAGTTGTAGTTGCAAAAGAAAAAATTGAAATCCACGTGGTACTCGAGTAACACGACAACCTTCGTCATGAAGCCTCATGTATGCGCTTCGTGAAGAGAAAACGCGTAAAATGAATGTGTATCATATGCGCATGGAAAATAAGTAAACACATTTCTCTGATAAACGTTCGTGTTTACAGATGAAAATACGTTTGCAGTGCGAGTTGTTTGCCATATATGTTTCGGGGGGGGATTTCACTTTGAAAAAAGGACTGCATGAATTTGATGCATACCGTACAGGTAGTAAACATTGTAGGTACTCGGGATAAAAAGTTGAGATCAAAACAAACCACTAGATTTCCCAAAAAAACAAAATTTGCCATCAAAGCCAAACGAGTATGGGGTATACACACAATGAAGAATTAATTGGCCGCAGATATTCAACGGAGTCAAAAGACCTCGTTAACACCGCGGCATCAATCAGGCCGTATACCGGTGAAAATCATCGGTCGATCGATCGAGCGTAATTACGGTCCCTCATCATCCCCAAAAGACCGTAGTCGTCCGTATCGTCGTAAACGCGTTTTACCGGCGCAATAATGAGCGACAGGGTACTATGGCAATTGTCCTATAGGCGTACCATCCATTGTCGCACAGTCGAGCGAGCGCGTCGCGTGTTTGTCGATCTCCAAAACTTTGCTCGGTCGGAACAACGAGCCAACTCCTCCCTAACACCATACGACATTCGAGCTAATTTGAGGGACCCCCTGCGCTACCCTAGCCGTCGATTGTCGCGCTTCGCTGATGCAGCCATCTGTTTGTATTGACTCGCGTTATCGCCCGATCGACCGAAAGCTCTCACCCACGTGTGTCAATAACCGACTATTTCCACGCGAGTCTTGCTCCTGTGATGCCTATATATTATGTATCGTCCTCGCTTCTACCTTCAAAATGCTTTGTAAAATTGGTGGTTATATTTTCAAAACCACACTTTACGTCTTTCACATGTACAGGCCACAGTAGCATTAGACAAAGGCATCCCTCGACTTCCGTGCAGTATCAGCAGAGTCGTTTGAAGCGACTTTTTAATCCCACTGCATGTACACATCAGACAACAGCAGTCGGTGGCCTAAGCGCGTGTTTTAATATTCACAAGACCACACAGGGTTCATTCTGGGCAATCCACGGGGTGTATCCACCTCCTTCGCTATACGTGTAATATTACGTGTAGGCACTCCTTCCTCCGAGCGCTGAACCTCTGTCGTGAATCTTGTCGCCTAGTGGCTGTAATAACGCAGCTGCCGTGTGTATACACAGGTGGCACCGCAAATATATGTACATGCGCACACAGACACGCGGGCACACGTAAAAGCCCGAGGGGGATGAGGAGGGGCGAGATAAGCGCACTTTGGCCCACCGAAGATTGATGACGCGACGTTATGATGCGAAGGAGAGTGGTGCAGTGGCGGTGGCGCTAAGGAAGACGTTCGCATGAGTTAGGCACTTTTTAACAACTCCTTCTCGCGCCGTTTCGGAAGCGTATGACCGTGGATCACGTCGGCGTATTCGTGCAGGGGTGCTGGCACGAAAAGCTGCGTATGACTACTATTTTTAAACGTCACCTTTGGATTCGCTGGACCTGAAAATTGTTGCTCGACAAAGTGGGGTTGTAAAAAAAATGTTGAAGGTATAGCTCGAAAGAATAAGAGAAAAAATACGACAAAGTTTACGATGCGCGATACAACGAACTCGAGGTATTTTCAAAGAGATAACCGTACACGAGCAGCTGTATGAGAAGAAACGATAACGCGGAAAAAGAGAGAGAGTACCATAGTTTCTAATGATCACCGACACGATATTCTCTCGTGTTTTCTTTTTCTTCTCTTTTTTTTCGCCTAATCTCTCCTTCCCGCTCTCGCTGGGTATAACGAGTAATTTTTTTCTAGTGCCCTTTATGCCATTCCCCCCAGCGTAACGACAAAACATTCTGTAGAATATTCCACGCTGCTGTATGTTTTTCTTTTTAATAAATGTATACACACAGGGAAAAAAAAATGAGCACTCGCTCAGTGGTGTAAAGGAGTCTTAATGTTGTTGCATAATCGAAACGTACCTGTAGGATATCCCGTAAAATTAAGCCGTGGAATGAGCTTACAAGGCGAGACACGCACTCGGTATCAGCACGTAAAATTAGGCACTCGCTTCCTAGATAAAGCTAAACATAACAACGTGAAATTTCCTTGGCGTAAAACGCGGGATTTCCCCAAGTCATGCCTCGCGCAAGAGTAGCTGTCGATTTTCCATCCCTCTCTTTTTTCACGACCGTATCTGCAAACAACTCGCGATAAACACTGCTCGTTCTCGTTTGCTTGTCTCCTGGCACTTTCTGCATTTGTTCCCCCACCGGCTTATCCGCGGCCTTATATTATCATCCGTCCGTCGCTGCTTCGGTTTAACCAGGAGGGAGTCAGCTTTACGACATCAGGCGTGGCGCGCTCGTGTATCGCTCTCGAGGGTGCGGATGTGATCAGAATTTCAATGCCTCGCTGTGGGCAATCTAGGAGATCTGTGCTGACGTAACTACATTGGGAAATGGTGTGTTTTCTCTCTAGCTATGCTTCGTGCGTGAAAAAAAGATTCGCGCGGTAATGCCAATTTTACATGCGTAGGACCGATAAATTTGCAAGTACTATGGATGGATGAACGATTTAGACGGAAAAAAAAAAAGAAAAATTGGATTTATGGTCTACAAAGCGATTACGATTGAGGAACGGCGATCCTATTTCCGTGATCTTTGGGGTTTCAGAAAACTGTAAAAACTTCAATCTACGAAGCCATCGAAGGAAACAGGGATAAGGAAGCGAGGGACAAAAAGTTTCCCACCTACGATTAGATAACAAAAGTCGCGTGTCAATTTAATTCTCTCGCCAAATCAAATCACAAAACTAGCGCTTCATCGAACGCACAAGCGTGAAATTTCCTCGTTTCGAAGATACACCCACGGGCAACAAAAAACCCCATAAATAATCTCCCCTCCTCCAACCCCCTACCATCCCTTATCTCGAACATATCCTGTAACCCCCCAAAGAAAATAAACAAACAAATTGCAACGATGCGTCGTGGTATTAAAAAAAGTTGTCTGTTTTTCTTTCCCGGACAGAGAGCGCGGGCGAAGATGAGGATCAGTTCACCAGGGGCACGGGATCCCCTGGTGGTGGCGGCGGCGGCGGTGGCGAAGGAGGCACCGAGCTGCAGCAGCCAACGACGAGCTCGTCGACGACAGCCACGCCAGCCCTCACAACGTCAGCGACCCACTTGAGGATGGCCGATAGCAGTCGGCCGCGGGGCCTCCTCGCGAGGAGCTCCCGACCGCCCGGCCATGTCAACTTCGACCCCGAGGCACCCCCCAGCCCCGGTTTCAAGCCGAGTGTGCTACCCGGGTCGGCCGGTGGTGGGCTGCCCAACCCCTACCATCGGCCCTCCCAGCAGATGAACTTCCTCGAGAAGCCCGACGTTGACAAGAAGGTCAAGGTGAGTGTCGATCTCTCCCCTCGTGGGGCTTCTTCCATGGGTTTCGCAATGTTGGTATAACTGTAGGGTACTTTAAGTGGAATGAGAGATCGGCGTCTTGGGATGTCCTTGGAAAAGTAGCTTTTGAATGTTTGAGGACCCTTGCAGAGAGTATAGGCAAACATTCCGAGTACTTTTGTCCGATGCGAGTAGTGAATTTTTTAACGACTAACTTGCACTCGTTTGAACATTCTTTTTTTTTTTTTTTTTTTTTTTTTTTTTTTTTTTTTTTTTTTTTTTTTTTTTTNTTTTTTTTTTTTTTTTTTTTTTTTTTTTTTTTTTTTTTTTTTTTTTTTTTTTTTGCTTAGCCTAGCTGTCTTAAAAATTTACGGAAAGGTGAATAATTTCAAAAGTGGCCTTTAAAGTGTTTTTGTTTCGTAACTATGCGTCGATATTGCAAGAAAGAGCTCGAGTAAGAAGGTATTTTCAAAGCCTCCTTCATTTTGCATTGTGCTCTATAGCTATTGTATTTTCAAGTAAATTTCTTTGTGAAAAATCTGATTTAATTTGGAAATTTTATAACTTGGTAAAAATAACAGCAACAAAAAAAACAATGCATATGCGTCATGAGGAACTTTTCTCTGAAAAGCATAAGGTTAGTGCTGCATCTTCTGTAGTGTAAAAAAAAAAATTGTTTTCTTACGTAAGCTTGGAAATATGTATTTAATGATATTCAACTAGGCGCGGAATGTAATTGAATTTCGGTTTATTGCTAAAAAAAAAAAGAAAGAAAACGTCCCCAGAAAGATAAGAAAAAGTGTAGATAACACGATAACAACCTCAACATCGTTGATCCAACTTGCGGAAAAGTTTCCACGTTAAATCCGTTGCGAAACTTTCCTCCCACCATATGTCGCTCTATTTTTCTATTATTTTTTCGCTTTCCTTTCTCTTTGACTTTTTTCTGACGCAATCCTCTCTCTTTCTATTATCATTTTTTTTTTTTTTTTACTCTGAACTCTTACACTTTTTTCTTCCTTATCGAGTAAAACACGTTTACTTTTCCTCATCATTTTTTCTTTACACATCAACGTATTCATTTATTTATCAGTATTATATAGTGCATGTGTTAAATTAAAAAAAAAGTAATACTTTTAAAGTTGAAAATTTCAGTTCAACAAGTAATGTTAACAAGAGTAGCAGTACACACGACTTAACGAACCACACTACGTATTGTAAGATTGTAAATGAACCAGCTATACTCGTCGCGGTGAAGATATGCTTTCACGGCGCGCTAAATAATACACCATGCATTTACATCAAGTACACGATCCATCATCATCTCCATTAACCAGCCACTATTCCATCTTGTCACTTTATTCTCTGCTCTACAACTTATTTTGCAAATGAATATTAACTAGACGCGAATCTTTTAAAGATATTTACATGAGCCGTAGCAACGCTGGGATGAAAAAAATTAACGAGCGTTAATTCACCACAGTATGTTTGTGTCCTCCAAGTGCACTCTTTGTAATCCATCTTTTAGTGAAACAACATTTTATAACTGTTTTTGTAGTTCAGCTCATTTTTTTTATACAAGTATAATACAATTAATTTACTTAAAATGTAATACATGACTGACATTATTAATCACTAATTGGACATGTATTAATATATATGATGCACAAAACGATATTCAGATATTTACGCGCTAGCTGTCTAAGGTAATTAAAATATTCTTTGCACCTAATTTAGTTCGATAAGTATAGGCATTAAACTGTCGTGCATACTCCAAGTCAAATTCTACTTAGCAAACTTTTCTCACCACAACGCTCCTCTTAAGACATTTTAATACTTGATTTCGTTCTCGGAACTCGAGTTTGTTTTTACCTTAATTGAAAATTTTACGAGCCATCCAATAACAAATTTTTTTTTTTTTTAATTTGAACGAGTGCCTAATTCGTCCCTCCACTTTTATTGGCTCGTCCACAACAAATTTACCCTCCAAACAGTCACCACGTAAACATTTTTTCCACGCGCCTCATAAACTCGTCGTAGCTGAGAGCTGCATCACTTTTAGTACGCACTTAATCACTTAAGCACCGCCAGTCCCTTTCCCCCAAAAAACGATATAAAAGGACTGTACCTCCAATGCATTTACAATGTTGGCTCCCCACGCGATCTGAAAATTAAGCATAATATTATTGGAGATATTCATAACCATTACAAACAGAAGGACATCCATCTTGGCTCACATTTCCCTTTCAGTTTTCGCAAACACCGTAGGCTCTTCGGATCGAGTCTCGCGAGCTTGACAATAGACTCCTCTGTGTGCACACGCTCACCACTTCCGTATGCTCAGTTTCATTTCCATTCATTTGCTAATGCCTCCATGTCTCTTTGGATCCAAATGGCAAATGTATGTGTAAGGGGATGTTTCTAATAACGTTTCGCTGTCGCAGATACCAGGCGTCTCGTAGTCGCCGTTTGACTGGCACGCGTCCGGCAACAGCGTCCCTTTCCATAACTCAGGAATAGGCACCTCAGTTGCAAAGATATCAAATGCCGTTCGTCAAAAGATGACTGTAACCTTCTTTTACTACTTGATTTGAATTTTTTTTATATATTATCTTGGAAACGAGATATATTTCAATACGTACTACAACACAGAGAATAATAAAACAGTAGTAATAATTCAAAATATCTCTTCAGACTAAATTTAAAAAATTTTTTAGTTTGTCTGACTACAAACTTCTATTACTACTTGATTTGAATTTTCTTTGCATATCATCCATAAAAAAAATGTATTGCGATATGTATTACAGCTCAAAGATTTAAAAAACAGAAGTAATAATTAAAAATATCTCTTCAGAGTAAAAAAATTTTTTTAGCTTGTCTGACTACAAACTTCTATTACTACTTGATTTGAATTTTCTTTACATATCATCCATAAAAAAAGATGTATTTCGATATGTATTACAGCTCAAAGATTTAAAAAACAGAAGTAATAATTTAAAATATCTCTACAGACTGGATAAAAAAAAATTTTTTAGCTTGCCTGACTATAACCTTCTACTACTACTTAATTTGAGTTGTCGCTCTTGTACAAAAGATAGAAGGCTTATTTACTTTAGCATCTGATATAGCAGTTAAAAATTTTATTTCTTAATTATCCAAAAAATGAGCCGTGTTTATGAAATAATTAAATAAAAATCGTAAACACATGCACACAACTTATCAATTTATAGTTACGTAGTATACTTAACAAGTCACTTGAACTACATGTTTTTGATTCATTCAAATGCCTGTGATATTCGTATGTGAAAATATAATTCATACAATTATTTCGATTGCAACAATCTTTGCTTGAACACTTTTACATATTAATTATGAAACCTTTCATGCGCCCCTTTTAAATTTAATTTATTTGCTCGAACATTGTGAAACAGTTTACTCAAAGCTGAAATATTCATTACCTTGGCATTTTCATCCTACAAAATTCAATTTCCTCGTAAGTTTAAAATACGCGCTGTCCGTGCTGCTGTAGGCAAAGGACGAAGAGAAGGAAAAGGCCAGCGAGAAAAAGTAAAAATTGTCGAACCAGCATCTCATTGAAATTGAATTAGCCGTGCCGAAGCACCAGAAATTCGATTCCCGCGATCGAGTTTAAGTCATCGCTTCTGCCTAACTCCGTACTAAGTGTGACAGAGCACAGGCCTTCTTCACCCTCTACGCAATTTCATCACCTCTAATCTTATTGTTTTTGTTGTAGTTGAAGAAAAAAAAAACGATCCAAGAGATCCATAAAGTTGTTATGCTTGTTTGTTTGCGTTCATCGCTCAATTTTATCGTGTTTTCGTGTGAAGATGACAAATCAAGTATTGCAGCTGAGCGGATAGCCGCAATTAAATAAAAAAATTACGGAAAACTGACAAATGATTCCGAAAAAGGTGCACATAAGAGGGAATGTACAAAAAGCTTAGCTTTCCGCTCTGACCGCCGTCGATTTATCTTAAGCTTTATCAACATTCGTAGGAAATTACGCGGCAGAAAAACAAGGAAGATAAATAATGGAGGAACGCAAAATCACAAGCACCGAGAGGACATCAATCAGTACGGGATACGAGATTGCATTACCGTACACTGCATGGTATACGCGCACTATTGACCTAGAAAAAAAATATATATCAGATCCGCAGGAAGCACTGCCTCACCCCGTGTTTTCCTCGGCCGATCCTCATTAGCCTTTGTTCTGTTTCCCTCTATCTTCAGCTTCCTTTTGGCGTTATGTCCCACATACATGGGGAAGAAAAGTTTTGTGCGTCGTTGTTGAGTTATACCATCAGAAATATTTTCTTTCTCAAGTTGTGGAATCTGATGATGTTTTTTTTACGATTCACAACATACCTAATGCTACGCTGTTTGCTTTCCTTTATATTACATCAAATCAAACAGGATAAATTTATCATTAAACGTTCGTTCCAATAAAGCTCCTACGTGTGAAAAACATAAGTTTTACGTATTTATATGAAAAAGCGGCAAATCTTTTGTTTTAAAGGGCCATATGGAAAACTGGAATTAATTTCAAGGCAGTTTTAATATAAAGATGAAAAATTCAAAATAAAAATTTAGAAAAAACAACTTGCTCTGCTCTAGTATCCGTAGAAACGAAATCCCTCTTGAGAGTATTATTGTGCAAAAGTTGAGAATACTTATGAAAAATATGGAAAAATAATGATCACGGTACAAACAACAGTTGCGCCTAGAAAAATTATTCGAGAGCTTAAAAATATTCCAAGATTAAAATGCGTGCAGATCTACATTTTTACACCACTTTCCAAACGTAACAAATGCAAGTTACGTTACTTGAACATGTAGTTAAAAATAAATAAAAAAATAAAAACTTATGAATCATCGAAAAAAAGCTCCTCATCAAAGCGATGCTCAAGCAGCCCCATCTCGACTAAAGTCCAGGGAAAAAAAAACAAAAAAAAAAAACGAGAAGCCATAAGAAAGCCATACACGAGAAGAAAACAAGCTTGCGACACACACCGTATTAGCTCTCTCGGGAATAATCCACCCTCCCGCCCCTCGTTTCCGCGACTCTCCAAGGAGCGAGGAGCAAGCGCCGAGCAGTGACATCGAGTGCGAGACACCGCGTACACGTACAAGCACGTACGTACCAAGGAAGAAAGGGACAAGCGATATTTGCCGTGGCGCTCCCCTAATTGCCAGGCGTCGCCGCGCCCTCGGCACACACGCTGTTCATCATACAGGATATATCCCACCCACCCCTCGCTGCCTCTTCTCCTTATTCTTAACAATGTCCCTTCTTTATTTCCGAGTACTTGGCCACTTACGGCGCAAGCTCTTGGCTATGAGTTCGGTGTATCGCGGCAACTGGCATCAATTATCAGAGTTATTGGTTTTTTCGCTGCTATACGTTATTACCAAACTCATCAAAACTTTTACTTGTTTTTCATAGTCTAAAATAATAATCGACTCGAATTCCATCTCCAGCGACAGAAAGTGAATTTTAATTGGGAGAGCAATTTTACTTTACTTGAATTCAAATTTATACTAATAACAAAAGCGTCGGAGCCGTCGGCACTGTTGCTGCAGAACTATAAAATAATCCTTGCGCTCCGATTAACTCCTAGTAGCTAAATATGTATACTTATGACTCGAGACTGGTGACGACTTTTGCTAGTTTTTTTTAAATATTTTTTTTATAAAAGTATTTAATTTGACCTTTTAGTATACAAGAGACATCGATTTATATTGCACACGCGCTTGTTGTTGACACTGCGAATTACAATTTATAAATAGTCGTGGGGTACGTTTGTCGGTAATTACAGCGGCTCTCTCGTCTTACTCGATCCAAGAGGCTCCTTTTGATGGAACTGCAATTCTGCGATCGACACTCCGAATTAATAGAGCACATCATACTCGCTGTAGCTTCAGATGTACGCAGTATACACACTTGTACAGCTTGACTTGGAACAGAGTCGGGACTAACGAGAACCCCGACGCATCGAACAATGGCCACATTTTTCCGGTTAATTTGTATGCGCTCCCTGCAATCTCACGCTCTTATTTTTTTGCTTCGTCCCTTTTCATTTGCACTCACTTTTTCAATTTTTCCTCCCCTTTCATTGTGCGACCCAACTCTCTAACGTCCTTTCTTCTTTTTTTTTCTTTTCTAGTAATAAAACATTTTTTTTTCTTTTTTTCTAATGCTTCGAGAAAAAAGAATAATAGCACACAGTTGCAACGTACCGGTGTTTAATCTTCGGTATTGTGAGTAATGAACGAAGCACTCATGGCGCTGTGATATAATTAAAGGCAAACACAGGATGCTCAGGAGAATTACATAATGAGGTTCTCGTGGAGAAAACTCGTGTGTCGTAACTGTCAAGTTTCATGACGATTTGACGATGAGATGAACTAGCCGTCCCTTCGCTTGTTCGTCTAGGCATTATACTTTTGGTAACAAAGTGCCAAATTCTAGCTCTCTGCAACGGTATCTCTGGTTACTGTCAAGCCTGCGTCATACGTTTACCGAGACGTCAGAGGCACTTTGAAAAAAATAAACAAAGTCACATGACGCGCAATGTAATTTTGTTGGGGGAAAAAATTTGCTATTACAGAGGCACAGCATCCACGGCATGATGGAGGACGAGAACGTAATAAGGCCGCACCAGGAGATACACCGGCTCTCGCTGGACGACAAAAAGTTCCTGCTGGCCGTGGAGCGCGGCGACGTGGCCGGAGTCAGAAAGTAAATCACATTCGCTCAACCAGCCCGACCTTGTTTTCCTCCCAAAAGCCCTCTCCCACACGTACCTGAGTGTTTTTTTTTTTTTTTTCTTCCAACGGGCCCAGCCGAAAGTACACGGTGCTTTGAAATTTATCGCTCGGCTGCTGTGCTGTTTAATTTATCCCATAAAGCCGTATGGAAAGGGAGTTTGGAAAAGACGCGTATAACACAGTCACGCGGCGAGAGCAATTATATGAGCGCTTAACCTTCCCTGCCACGACAATGTTAATTCAAAGCATGTAATTAAAGATGGAGCGAGTGGAAAAATACAGCGTCCGACTCGCGTAATTATCCTGGTTAAGAGTACTTTTTTTTTTTTTTTTTTTTTTTTTTTTTTTTCATTGGCTACACGTAAATAAATACACGCGCACAAGGGATGGAAGGACGCTCCTTTCCTCATTCGCATTGTACAACGGCACGTAGGTACACGTTGGAGGACTAAAAAACTCTACGGAATTTTGGTTGTTTTTTTTTTCACAAAATTATATGGACTCGCTCGAAAAATTAATGAGATAAGTGCACAGTACATTTGCGTCAATTCGCGGCGTCTGACCTGTCTCGGCTTATACTACTTAAAACGTGGACGAGTGTAACGTGATTATATGCGGAAGTACATCGAATTGTTCGTGATCAAATGCCGATAAGCGTCGATTCATTTTGGCTGTCTTTGCTACCATGAGACGAAAAAGGTATGGATCGTGTAGTTAAGGCTTTTTTACAACTTTTGCGTGTCTCTATTACATCATCTAGTGACTTTTATTAAATAAACTGCACAGATTTTGATTTTATAGTCCCCCTCAAAATCAGCACCACCACAATACAAATCTTACTCCAATTCAAATTGCTTTTACTTCTCCGATGATTTTATTTTATTTTTTGTTTCTCCAATGGAAACGGCTGTGATGAAATTGTCGTTTATTTCTTACAAAAAGGATGCTGGAATTAGACGCGGGCAAAACGAAGATTAACATAAACTGCGTCGACCCACTGGGCAGGTCGGCCCTGCTGATGGCCATTGACAACGAAAACCTGGAGATGGTGAGTCTGTTGATCGAGTTCAAGGTCGACACGAAGGACGCCCTGCTGCACGCCATATCCGAAGAGTTTGTCGAGGCGGTCGAGCTACTCCTCGACCACGAGGACAGTTTCCACCGGGAGGGCGAGCCCAACGTAAGAAGCTCTGTGTCATCAAAGTGCCATGTGCCTGTTCGTAGTTATTTTACCTCTAGTACATATACCCACACATATATACGTACATACATACATACATACATACGTTCATACACAGTAACCAACTGTATTGCCCTTGTCTTATTTGATGTGCCTATAGTAATTGTTTTAGAAGTCGTAATAATCGTAATGTACTTATTATGGAATGCTTGGCTCACTATAGATTACGTGTCGTTATGATACACCCACAAAATTTGGGCCTTCTGTTTCGTAGATAAATGGAAAAAAAAAAGACAAGGTGCATTTTGTTGAAACGTTTCAAAGTCCCAAGTAAACCCCGACTCCTCACACCGATAACCCAAACGCATCTCGCAAAGAGCTTGCGCGAAAATTTCCATCCCGCATGACTGTGCACGCGAAAACGTTGGCTCACGCCCGCAAAGTCCCAAGACTCGACGAGTAGAGGGAAGAACAACTTTGTAACACCTGCCTGGCACGGAAAACGCATCTCCAGAGTCAAGTAGCGCCAGCACCGCTGGAGTAGCGCACTAGACTGGCTGCTAATTAAAACCCGACTCTCTCATCACCCCCGAGCGCTAATAAGACGCGCCCGGGCTACCGCTCGCGAGAGCCGAAACGCGCGGTAATCGGCTTTCGTGCGAGAGAGAAAAAAAAAAAAAAAAAAAAACCAAGTCTGCGGCTTCGTTTGACTACGGTTGAGCCAAGAATGAATTGGTAATTGCTCCCAGGCGCGTCTTCCTCCCGCAATCAATGGTCGGAGTTGACTTGCTTCGTCTCGCGATGGAGACAGATTTAAATGAAAGAAAAAGTGCTCGAAACGTTTCAACAAATATGGCCGAGCCAACGTAAAATCGATAAGCCCAAACGATTAACCCCCCGAGTCCTGTGTCGGGGTAATTAGAGCTGGGAAGCACTGCCAACCGACACGGCGACCTTCACGCCGGACATAACCCCGCTGATCCTCTCGGCGCACCGGGACAACTACGAGATCATAAAGATCCTGCTGGACCGGGGAGCCCTGATGCCGGTGCCCCACGATGTTCGCTGCGGCTGCGACACGTGCGTCCAGTCGCGGCAGGAGGACTCGCTTCGACACTCCCGCAAACGCATCAACACCTACAGGGCCCTCGCCTCGCCCTCGCTCATCTCCCTCTCCTCCAAGGACCCCATACTCACGGCCTTCGAGCTCTCCTGGGAACTACGCCGGCTGTCGTTCCTCGAGCACGAGTTCAAGTGCGAGTACCAGGTAACTCCAGTTTTAGTCTCATTTTTCCTACCAAAAATAAAGTGCGTTACCTCGGTTGGTTGCGCGAATCTCGAACTGTGGTGTCCGTGAAACCTGTCGCGCGTGCATCGACCCAAACGCGACGAGCTTGCAGCGGTGACTTGAATTCCCGACTTCCCCCGTCAATCATACCTCCTTCGGTCTGTTAGTAAGTAATAATCTACCGCTCTATACACGTCTCGGCAATTCAAGAGGTGATTGTTGTATTATTCACATCCCGTGAGGGACCGAAAGGACACGTTTAATCGGTGAAAATTACCGAGCCAAGAGCTCTGTGCGACCCAAAGTTTTGTCCACAGCACGATGTCGTCTACAGCGCGAACAACACAGATTTGCCCGGACAATCGAGTTATAAACGTATACATGTACGTATCGAATGATCCTCTTTGATTTATGTCGGGGTATAAATCAACGCTCGACGGCAATGGCTTCGCCGCATCTTTAGCCGCGGTGGGGTGCGCTCTTTCGACTCGATGCTTTTGACTTTTAAAATATCGCTTCGGGGCTGATGTTCCCTGGAGCCGTTTTTTTTGTTTTTTGTTGTTGTTGTTGTTGTTTTTTTTTTTTTCGTAAAAAATGCAGATACTTGAGTTAAATACAAGTAAAATACACAAACAACCCCCATGAAACTTTCGCGTCGCCAAGCATTCCCCTAACTCTCGGTAAGCCCATTAAAAGCGGAGATTCAAAGTTGCGGAATTAAACGAGGCGTGTACTGCACAAACGAGTCTGTTTGAACATAAACTTTGGGAAGGATATACTTATCCTCGAGTACCGAAGAAAATCTTAAACATGTCAATTCCCGTACGTATACACACAGGAACTGCGCCGGCAGTGCCAAGACTTCGCCACTGCCTTGCTGGACCACACGAGGAGCTCGAGCGAGCTCGAGGTACTGCTGAACCACGACCCGACGGGCCCTGCCTTCGAGCACGGCGAGCGCATGCACCTCAACCGGCTCAAACTGGCGGTCAAGCTACGCCAGAAGAAGGTGAGCCGCTGCGTCCCACGTGTTTTTTTTTCTTAACTGCCTGAAAATTGAGCTCATTCCCACTGGTAAACACGAAGATCCATCAATCAAGTGGGAAGTATTCGAGAGTACATGGCAAATAAAGAGCGAGGTGGGACAACTCGCGAGTTAAAGTCGCGTCGGGAGCGCGGAATGATTAATAGCGGGGAGGGATGGTGACTCGGTCGAAAACTCACGGAGCAGAGAGAGAAAGAGGGAGAAATAAATGTAGCGCGATAAGGTACACGCCGACCTCCGATCGAGGGGTTTTATGGAGCCCCGAGAGATGATTTGTTTCTTTGCTCTCCCGAGCACCTTTTCCTTTTTCTTATTTTTATTATACGTGTAGGTGAAGAAAAAATAGTCGCGCTGCACTAGCTCGAGCTCTTATTGATTTTCAAGCTATACAATATAGTCACTGCAAACTGCAACGTGGATATAAGAAAATAGTATTAGAACAACACCATAAAGAAAAGAGCAAAGTACTGATGGGAGGAAATAATGATTCAGTTCGTAGCGCACCCGAACGTCCAGCAGCTGTTGGCCTCGATCTGGTACGAGGGCCTACCGGGTTTTCGCCGAAAAAACATGATCCTGCAAACCGTGGACATAATACGCATCGGCGTCCTGTTCCCCTTTTTCAGCATAGCCTACATCATAGCGCCGCACAGCAAGATCGGCCAAACCATGAGGAAGCCCTTCATCAAATTCATCTGCCATTCCGCCTCGTACCTGGCTTTTTTATGTGAGTCCCATCACCCCCCCCCCCTCTCTCAGCCAAACTATCCACCACCCGAGATACGGTATACACGTGTTCTATATTTCAGTCATGCTGATACTGGCTAGCCAGAGGATAGAAAGCGTCATCGGGGTCTGGACGGGCTACGACGTCTCGGACCACACCGTCGAACCAACGAAGAGAGGAGCCCCACCTACGATAGTCGAATGGTACGTATATACATACATACAAATGTACATTGTACTCGTTGGAACCAACATTTAAACGTGGCGTGTTCCCAGGTTCATCCTGGCGTGGGTGTCGGGACTGATCTGGTCGGAGGTGAAGCAATTGTGGGACGTGGGCTTGGAGGAGTACGTGAACGACATGTGGAACGTGATAGACTTTGTGACGAACTCGCTGTACGTGGCGACCGTGGCCCTGCGGATAGTGGCGTACTTCCGGGTGCAGAGGGAAAAATCCGAGGGCCTCCACCAGGTCTCCGACCTAGATCTGCAGCGCGAGCAGTGGGACACCTGGGACCCCATGCTCATATCCGAGGGCCTATTCTCCGCCGCCAACATATTCAGCTCGCTCAAGCTCGTCTACATATTCTCCGTGAACCCGCACCTCGGGCCCCTCCAGGTCTCCCTGTCACGCATGGTCATGGACATCATGAAGTTCTTCTTCCTCTTCGTCCTCGTCCTCTTCGCCTTCTCGTGCGGTAATTATTTATACGTATTTACCAATTATCGCGTGGGGTTCCCCCCCTCCCCCAGAGTGCTAATACCTTTTTTGTACGACGGACGCCAGGGTTGAACCAACTGCTGTGGTACTACGCCGACATGGAGAAGAAGCGGTGTCCCACGGCATCGACCCAAGCGGCCGCCAACTCGAGCTCCAACGACACCAACGCTTGCTTGGTCTGGCGAAGATTTGCCAAGTAAGCTACACCCTCCCCCTAATTATACCATCAGACTGTATACTCACACGCGCGTGTCGTCCACTTGTAGTCTCTTCGAGACGATCCAAACGCTGTTCTGGGCGGTGTTCGGTCTGATCGACCTCGAGAGCTTCGAGCTGGACGGCATCAAGATATTCACGCGGTTCTGGGGCATGCTGATGTTCGGCTGCTACTCCGTCATAAACATCGTCGTCCTCCTGAACCTGCTCATAGCCATGATGAATCACTCGTACCAGTGTATATTCGTAAGCGTCTCTCGATGTCTCGCGTGATATATAATTATGTTCAAATGTAGGGGGAAAAACATATATGTCCATTTGGTGGGTGTTGTTTGTTGCGACAGGAGCGGGCGGACGTCGAGTGGAAGTTTGCGCGGAGTAAGCTGTGGATCAGTTACTTCGAGGAGGGTGGCACGGTACCGCCGCCCTTCAACATTATTCCCACGTGGAAGAGCTTCATGTACGTCGTGCAGTGGCTCTACCGGAAGCTGTGCGGCCACAGCCGAGCCGCGAAAAAGGAACACATGCGCACCATCAGAGTGAGTTAACGACAGCTTCTCGCGTCTTTCCTCTCTATCTGTCTGTTGTGGGGTTTCTTTCGTTCTTTTTTTTCTCACGGAATCGGCCGTAACTTTATCGATCGCGCCTGAGATACGATGAGCTTGTTTACGGAAGGATATATCGCTCGGTCGGGAGACACTTTGTGTGCGAACGGTCTTTTTCTGGGTGACCGGGGATTCTAATTGTTTGTGCATATACATAAATGTAATTGTGCTTTTAATGTCTCGATGTATGATAATATGATATATATTTCGGACGTGAGGAAGCTTTTCGCTGATTGCTATGATACGTATTCGTTACACGTGTGGCACACATGTAAATATAGTAATGAATAATAATAACAATAATGATTGTCGTAAAGCTGCATGTCGAAAATTAAGTGGTAGATAAAAGATTGGCAACCTAATAAAGCATAAGCCTGGGCGTTGTCTGATTGGCCTTTCCCAGATCTTCCAATTTCTCCAATTCTTTGTCCCGCAGAGGAAGTTCAAGCAGGCTAATGAACGGGACCAGCGCTACCAGACCATCATGCGGAACCTCGTGCGCCGTTACGTGACCGTTGAGCAGCGAAAAACGGAGAACGAGGGCGTCACCGAGGACGACGTTAATGAGATTAAGCAGGACATAAGCGCTTTCAGATGCGAGCTGATCAACATATTGCAGAAATCGGGAATGGCTACGGACCACACGTCCGGAACGGGTACCGGTGAGAGTAGAGCGTTTCCTCGAGGAGCTCCTAGGGCCTCGATCGCGGTCCTACCAGTCACTTACCCTTTCACATTCTTTTCTCCTTCTCTCTCTCTTTTTACCATCTCTATGGATCTTCCTTCCTTCCTTCCCTTCTTTGAACATCTTTATTCTCGATCGGTGGACATTTTTCGGGAGAGGTCGCACTGCTTTGTTTTACTTTGTTCTTCCAGAGATTTTTTGGTGTTTTGTTTTATGTGTAGTTTCATACTGCCTGCCACCATACCGATTGATTACTATATATTATTGATACTGTCATGGATTACCCTGTTTGTTACGTATATCGTCGTAGTTTTGTTACCCAAAGAGTGTGATCTCTCCGCGATTATCAGACTTGGGCAAGGATCATCATTTTTCAATTCTTTTTTGCTAAATATGTAGTACGTTATTTGAACTAGAAGAATTTTATTTTAAATACTTTTTGCAAAGCAAAACTCGAAAAAAAAAATTTTTTTAGCAGTAACATGCGTAAGGGTATGAAAGAAAAAATAATTTAGAAAAAAAAAGAGTCAAAACAAAAAATCTTTTAAAGCGTTTAAAAATCCGTAAAATAATCGTGCCCAAGTCTGGCTATCATTTTTATCCATATGAGATTTTTAATATATTTACACATCAGTTGGTCGAAAAATGCTTTCAAACTTTTTCTCATTACTACTTCCTCGTACATGTTTTAAAACGTAGTACAACCAACATGATCAAATTTAGTATTTGACTTGACAAATTCGAAAACCTTGAATCGCATGACAGAGTGCATAATGAAAATCATAGTGCTATGTAATTTTTTGCTCGATCTCTTACCTCTTTCTTGATTCTTTTTTTTTTTATATTTATATGTATAAATTATGAATGATACGTCTTTAAAATACTCGTAAAATAGTTGAAGCGTAATCAAATTGACGACACAACGAAACGGCACACTTGAACGCACGTAGCGGTTAAATTGCCCACCCCGACAATTTGACGTTGACTCGACTACAAACCCTTCAAGGAACAACACAGAGTCTTTCCAAGTCCCCACAAGTTAATCGCCGGATTTATTAACGGGTTCGCAGTTTACCTCTTGCCGACAATCGTCTCGGAAACATCTGAATACCGCATTTGCCAATCAAAGCTAACGTAAACGGGAAATGGTGTGCCATTTTTGTGCTTCAACTACTTTGTCGCTCGAGTGCACGATGTATAAACTTTATTATTTCAAATAGTGCACGAATAGAAACCCTTTGACGCGTACAGAATTTTAGAGGACGAAAAAAGAGAAATAAAACAAACAAGTAGGTACAGTGACGAGGACCGTTGAAGGGTGAAGGACCATGAGCACCCAACAGACCGACCCGTGTACCTCTAGAGCCCGTAGTCGAGCATGATTTAGCTGAATGTCGCCTGTGGGTGGTTTTGTTCTCTGTGCCGTAGACGGTAGCGTGAAAGAGTTGTGCGTAGGTGTGGGCGGCAAAAAAAACCGGCAAAAGGAGCGCCGGCTGATGAAGGGCTTCAACATAACGCCCCAACCGGGCAGCAGCGCCACCCTGCCGCCCGTCGCCGAGTCCATGCACGGCCACGCCCAGACCCCGGACGGGCAAACCGGCGGCCGGCACCACGAGCTCTTCGGCAGCACCCTCAGCGGCATCTTTGGACCCGGGGCCACCTCCAAGAGGCACCACCACCACCACCACACCAGCACCAACAGCGTCCCCGGATTGGCGTCCAGCCAGAGACAGCTCAGGGACTCGAGGAACGGCTCCAAGAAGCGCAAGTGGGGCACCCTCATCGAGGCCGCCAAGTCCGGCCGGGTCTCCAGGCTCATAGGTATACACCCCAACCAACGATAACCCAACGAATGACGCTCATCCCCCTGGTTTTTTTTTTTTCAGCTGGTCGTTCCCGGTCGGAGGACTCGGTTTATTCGCCAGCCTCGGAGGATGGCTCCGAGTCCTCGGACTCCAAGTCCTCCCTGGACGCGCCGTCCCAAGACTCCCACCCGCGCCACCACCACCATCACCAGCAGCCACAGCCGCAGCTACTGTCGTCCAGCCAGGAGACGCCGCAACAACAAGCCGCGCAGCAGCCACAGCCGCAGCAGCAGTCCGAGGCGGGGCACAACATGTTCAGCGGGTTGGGGCCGGCTCTGGCTGCTCTGCGCAAGAAGCGCAAAAAGTTCTCGGCCTCGCGTGCCTCGACACCCGCCATGACCACGAGCAGCGGCAACAACAGCGCGTGCACCTCGACGACCATCGAGAGCTTCGTCCACCCGGTGGCCACCTCGTCCCTCGTCTCGCGCGCCCAGACCAAGAAGCAGCAGCTGCAGCGCGCGAGCAGCGTCCCGACCCGCAGCCCCGAGATTGCCCTCCACCAGATGGCCCCGGCCAGGAGGCACGAGGCTACCCAGAGCCAACAGCCCAGCCTCGAGGAGGCGCCCAACGGGTCCAAGGACCAAGGTTAGACCTACCGGTGGCCTACTCGACCTGCGCTAACGCTACCGATAATTACAAATAAAATCTCTCTCATCTACGACTCTGGGTTCTCCCAACCGAGTTGGAGACACTCACAATTATCTATTTACCTCTTTCTTCATCGGGTTCTTCGAAATTATCTCAATGTCCCTCGACCTGTTGGTGTGTGTACGAGCGACGAGGGGACATTATTGGACTATCGACTGCATGGCTCTCTCTCTCTCTATCTCTGTTTTTTCTGGTCGCTGATTTTATCAGTCGCACACTAAGTACAGTAGACTCTTGCTAAGAGATGACAAAACAAAAACATATATATTTTTTCCATAAAACTGCGCTCAATTGGCTGTAAGCGTTAGTGTGTATATATTTTTTGCGGATTCTATACTATGAATGGCAGAATAATAACTTTTTTAAAAAAAACATTGCGACGAGCGTCAAGGTATTATTGATTTTTGCATGAAAGTGATTATAATATAGACTAACAATATTTTAATGCTTCTGCAATAGCCGATCTATGTGTATATTTACTCTTGTAAGTTGAATGTATATTTATATACCGTAGCGAATGCGCATACCGAAAGTAGGTAAACTATATATATATATTTTAGTAGATGATGTTTTAGTTTTTTTGCATCTGTTATTTATACAAAAAAATAAAAATCGAAAAAACGAGTGAATTGGCTGTGAAAGGGAACATTGTATTTTGTTTGAAAAAATATGATCTAACAATCTTTGAGACATACATAATATCGCATGCGTCTGGTTTTTAGCTTATTAATCTGGAATTGCGTGTACTTATTTCTAACCCTTTTTGTTTTTCATTTGTACCGTAGCGGTGTTCATACCTTGTAGTTTGACTTTTTTTTTTTTTCACTCCCTAAGCCGAGCATCGACAAGTAAATGCGTTAACCCCCTCTTATTTGGCTCGTTCGTTGTGCTCTATATCAGTTGTACGATGTAATTGTGTTATGCCAGCCTGTGAATGCGTTTGAAACAAAAAAGAATTAATTACTCATCCGAGGCTTCGGCGCGACTTAGCGAGAATCTACTGTTGGGCTCGAAATTCCCAGACGATGAGGCAAGGCACGCGTTTTAGTGAGTGTCGCTACGCCTCCGAATCACCCCTTCCCGGGCCAAAAACACACACACACACACACACGTACGTTGCAGGTGCGGCAGCGACGGCGATGGCGAGCTCGGCTCCGGTGACGGATCTCACGCCCTCCACGACCGAGGAGAGCGTCCTGAGCGCCAGTACCGGCGCAACGGCGGTCAAACGCAACGGCTCGGCGTCGCAGAAGCCACTCCTGGGCATCGAGCCCATCACGGGGCACGACGCCACTGCCAAGACCGGCTGGCTCTAGAGCTTCCTCTGACCCCACCCGGGAACACATCTTCCTCGACTGTTGACGCACAATTACCATACGCCTTGTCTGGCCCCCTTCTTTTCTTCTTTTTTTTTTGGGGGGGGGGGGCAGTTGGGGCTGTTAAATCGACGACCAATCAGTGTTTTCTACTTGGGCGTGGAAATGGCAAAGCGAGGCATTCGTTACGAACTTTTCAATCAGCTCGTGTCCGGTTGAACGAAAATTAAAAGAAGCTAAAGAAACACTACCAAATTACGATATTGCATACTATACAGAATTTACCGTTTAGAAGTTTGATAAGGTAAAAAAAAACAATAGTTTCATCTTTACTGCATTGGTATTTGGTTGTACACATTGTATACAACAGTTTTTCAAAGTGACGTTATCCGATGGTCAATTTTCCAAGTCTTGAGTGTGAAAACAAAAACAACAACTCGTGACTTTGATGCGCTATAAAGTAGAATTTGTTGTCTCATATTGAGAAGGGAAGTCGACCAAACTTTTATTTCACGTGTATATGAAATATAAATTGTCAAGTGTAACGTCGAGACCAGATGAATTTTTGGAGTTTTAATTGATGTAAAAAAAAAAATAAAAAGGTTGTTATTTGCTAGTAAATGTTACGTAAAATCGTAGATTTATCCGAATTAACGTGTCACAATTTTATTACGTTTCTAATGGATTTCGAGAAATATATTTCTAGTTCGATCTCTACACGATGAATTTTTACATAATTACGAAAATGTACGAAAGTTGTTTGGGTAAAAAGTATTTGTTCGCTCTCAATGTAACGACGAATCCGATGAAGAATTTATAACTAAGACGATTGGAGAAAAAAAAGGTGCAGCGTGTATTTCCAAGTATATAATGTGTGTGTATATTGTAACAACTTGTACACACCGATGCGAGTTTCTTTCAATGATCCTGAAGGTGTTGTTTTGTCTTGAAAAAGAAACCCACGAATTCCATAGCAAATTTAATGCATTATTGTATAAACGTTGCCTTGGGCCATTTTTTCAAGAATCAACGATCGTTGGGGAGAAAACTTTACATTGGATCACGAGGCAAATTAAGTGAAACTTACTATTAAAACTACGTGTAACTTATCGCATAAGAGTGAAGTGATAGCTAACTAAGGGGCGAGAGATTATTTTACAAATGTTTACGGTTTTGCGAATTTTTTTTTTTTTTTTTTTTTTTTTT